>CH003313.1:2967825-3015620 GCA_000149265.1 Ciona savignyi | reverse complement strand
TATGCTAGCATAGCGGGCAAATAGTTCAGGCATTTACTACTTTGGAATTTCCCAATCCGAATTAGTTTGTATTTTATAATTAATCTAAAATCAATAATTTCCAATCTAGACTTTTAAAATGCTCCTGAGACATAAGACAGTAACAAGCAAAAATCATTTTTCATTTTTTAAAACTTTACACATGAAATAAAATTATATAAAAAATTGGCATTTTGTCCTATTATGAGCACTTAATTTTAAATTGCTAGAATCATAAAATAACGTCAAATCATTTTTTATTTAAATATAATTTGAATCTTGATCCTGAAGTGGATATTGCTGTTACAGCATTATCCAAAAATAACAAAATTGGTCTGTATCGTTCGCATTATTACGGTGGCCCATAAACCTATTTCTGAACACTTTATTTCAGTCTACAAAACTATTTTTCCAGTCAAAACACTATTTCTCAAAGTACCCTATGCTCAAAAAGGTTTTTGTAATGTAAAAACTGCTAGGGCGATTTAATATATTTCCTTAGAAAAGTGTTCTCTGTTAGTAATACGCAAACACCTATGTCTATTATAATGCAATTATGCATTGAGTTAATCCTACAATACGATTAAAAACAGCAGTAGTACGAAAGTTTAGCTCCATGTCTGTTGACCAATAATTCTTATAAATGTTAAATTTACTGAAAGAAGTCGCGAAATAAAGTCAACAGTGCGTAATAATGGCTGTGGGCAAGTGTTATATGTTTTAAAATACAATCCGTCTGTAACACAGTAATTGAGAGTAACTGTAGAATTTGAATGCATGGCTTACATAACCACTACGCTAACACTTGTGTATGTAGTTCAGTAGTTGTATTTGAAAATTGATCACAAGAAATAAAAATGTTAGAATACACCAGCATACAACCGACGTGAATACAGTTTGTAAAATAATTCTGACTGACATGACTGGACTAATTTTTTTTATAACTTAACTGCTTTTATTTCGCCAGTAATTGCCAGAAACTTATATTAAACATTTCTAATTCTTTTGATGCTAATTATGCGTGGTGGAGATATAATCAATTATGATCTTGGATTGAAATTAAACCTCAGACTATTTGTGGCGTGTTTGTTCTGAACACACTAACATAACACATGGATAGAGCACAGCCGATGCGTTTGTGTGGAGATAATAGTGAAATAAAAAGATGATATGTTTACTGTTCAGTTTGGAGTAGGAAAAAGTGAAATAAAAGGACAAAAATGTTTTGTTTTTTCGGGAAAAAGTAATAAATGAAAGAAAAAAATGTTAGTCTGTGTAAAAAAAATAAAATAAAAAGGACAAAAGGTGTATTTTAAGTAAGTAAAGGTGAAATATAAATGCTAACATCATTTTTTTGTGAAAAAACGGTAAAATAGAAACATATTTTGCACTTACGGAGTCTGCTTTCATCATTCTCAATAAACGGGGCGGAAACGAATGGTTTAAGTGGTTCATCCTCATGTCCAATGTTCATCCATTTATCTTGCATCACAGCCTGGTCACAACAGATGCTTTATTCATAAGCCTGCTGTCTATTCATCCCGCATTAAGGGAATGTATTAAACAGAAATTTGTCAGCAGAAAACTGGCAGTTACGAAATATGAAATCATGCAATTAACTGTTGGTTAATTGGCAACATGTTTAATTTTTATTAAACAACGGTTTTCCAAGTACCAGATTGGTTGTATTTATTTATTTAAAGCGATTGTCAGATTTCAGCTAAGATAATAAGAATTTTTTTTTTTTTAAAAGAGGACAAATTTAAATAATTAAACATTGGTAAACCAGTAAAAAATCATACAACTGCGATTTAAAAATAAGTTCATCATATTAGACTAGTGTACTTTGCTGTTCGTACTTGTAACTGATTAACCAGAATAAATGAGTATTTAAACATTACGTTGTGTGTCAATAAAACTCGGGGATTTACAAATAAAATGTAAATTTATATAGAACCAAAAACACATTATTCATAAAATTAAAATGGGGTAGAGGAAAGGGTTATACATCATTTATACCCTTGTGTGACATCATTTATGCTATTTTGTTATATAACTCTCGATGTATTATGTATGTGCTTTAAATGTTAAATAGTGTATTTTACAATGGAGAGTTTAAATAACTGAATAAGCCAAAATATGTTAAAAGGACATAACCTGGATGATAAAATGAAGCTAAAAACACAAAACTCACAGTGAGCGTTCCACGTTTGGTTGGGTTCAGCACAAGGAATTTCCTGAGCAAATGTTCGCAATCTGTCGACATGTAAAACGGGATCCTATACTTTCCACGTAGGACGCGTTCTCTCAATTCCTGCACATGAGAGAATTTAAAGAGGGTACAATAATCTCTCAATTCCTGCACATGAGAGAATTTAAAGAGGGCACAATAATCTCTCAATATTTCACAGTAATCTTTACACCTGCCCAGCTGGTCTAAGTGGACAATACTGTAACTAAACTTAAAGAGGGTATAATTAGGTGAACAAATCTGTCACAGAAATCTTTATAAAGACATGAAATTAAAAAAATTCATGCTTACTTTTAAGTTCTGTCCATCGAATGGTAGCGATCCACTGACCAGTGTGTATAGTATGACACCTAGTGACCAAACGTCAACTTCGGGTCCGTCGTATTTCTTGCCCTGTGTTACATAGAAAACCGAAACATTTAGATCTGGTCTAGGTTTTTAAAACACTAGTGCCCTTAGTAGTTAGTGCTTATCCAGCCGGTTAGCTCAATTGGTAAGAGCTTTAGCCTTCAGGCGAGGGGTTGTTGGATCGAAACCAGCCATCAGCTAGATAGTTGTGTCCTTGTGCAAGGCACAGATATTTTTCTAATTCAAGTGTTTGAATAGGTTAAAATAAAGGAGTAAAAACAAAGTCACAAAATTCATCATAAATTGTGCAAATACAGGCACAACACACTAGTATCCTTGTCTAATTTACTATAGGTAGTTGAATAAGACACAAAATCACCTGAAACAATTCAGGGGCTGCGTATGGGGGGCTACCACAGAAGGTGTCAAGTTTGTGACCCGGTGTAAATTCATTACTGAATCCAAAATCTGCTATTTTTATGTTCATATCAGCGTCCAAAAGCAGATTCTCAGCCTGCGAATAAGTTTTTTTAATTCTGTCTCTTTTTTCAATAAGAAAACAAAATGAATTAAATTATTTAACTAGAATTAAAAATGAAACTTATGACAGGATATATGTAAAGGCCTTTAGTAAACTATAGAAATAGTCCTAAATAGACATTGAATAATAAACGTGAACTTTATTTACTAAATTGTAATAATATGAGGTTAATGCTGTCATATCCATCAAATTATATCAATTAAAGATCAATGATCTTATATTTATAATGCACAAAACAAACTGGGAAGAGGACCATGCTACAGTAAATGTAATACAAAACGCTGCGCTAAAATGCTAAATGTCATTTATATGGAATAATGACCTAAGCAAGTCATCCATTATTTCCTGAATTGGGTTGGTATCACAATGCAGTGAATGCTTACCTTCAAATCTCTGTGGACTATCTTCTTACTGTGAAGGTACTGAACAGAGGAAACGATCTAAAAAATATTGTTGCTTTAATGCAATGTTGCATAACCTGTAAACCAAACAGAATTGCTAATTTTATCGCATTTCGTATTTAGTGGGATACTTAAGCCATGTGTTACACAAAAACACTCTCTAGGTGAATAAATCATTGCAAAAAACTAACAAAATGTAGAAAGCAGTTTTAAATTATAAAGCTTTATTTACAAAAAAAGGCAAATTAAAAAAGTACTTTATTCTAAAGTGTATGATATGGCATTACCTAACAAGTATGTTTGGGAAATAATTTTAATAAGAAGCCTATTAAAACACTTTTGAATCATGCATAATGCATAGAGGTATTGTCCATTCTTAGAAGAATAATTTACAACCACATTACGTTTATCAAGATCCAGTCAATACCACTTAGATTGGCATTGATTGTTGCAAAATAAGCATCAGCGTGGCAGAGCAAGCATTTGTTGTATGATCAGGCACCAAATATCCGCAAGAGTAAAATTTACTCTTGCAAATAAAAAACAAATTAACATTTACCGCAACCGTTTTCTATTCAATGTGCATTT
Organism: Ciona savignyi; assembly: GCA_000149265.1. NCBI lineage: Eukaryota > Metazoa > Chordata > Ascidiacea > Phlebobranchia > Cionidae > Ciona > Ciona savignyi. The sequence goes on along the minus strand of CH003313.1, from coordinate 3,011,473 downwards.
AGGAGAATAAAAACAAATCCTTTTTATTGCGACCATTATACACATGGAAAGTCTGAATACTGGAGTCTATAATTACTCTTGTTACTCACATGAAAGATTTACTCGCCTTACTCACATGAGCTTCCACACATAAGTGAATTCTTACTCGCCCAAAATACACCATGCATCACACAACTGAGGATTAATATTAAATTACCTGACGGAACTTTGCTCGTGCTTCCTTTTCTTTCATCCTACCATGAGCAACTAGGTAGTCGAACACTTCACCTGCAAGGAACGATACTTTAAAGTTTTCGTTTTTGTTATGGAAATAACAAATCCAGAAATGATGATTTCGGTTTTTATGGAAATATCAAATGCTTTTAATTCGACTTTTGTTAAGGAAATCGATGGTTGTCTAACACAGGCATGAATTTATTACTGGGAAATGACTAATTGTATTTGTTGTAATACAGAATATCAAATATTATGTCTAATTTACCATGGAACGTAACTTTAAAGTTTCTCTTTTATGGACATTGATGGGAGTTTAACACAGGTGTGAATTTATCTAATGACTAATTTGGAATTGCATTTGTTGGAAGGTAGAATATCAAATTAAGGGGTAAAATATTGAATCCTGGGAAATAATTGGGAAACTGTATTTGTTACAATACAATTTTGTTAGAATGGAAGTTGGAGCGTAAAATATCGAATCAAGATGGCACGCCACAGCTCAATGGAGAACAACGATTATGATAAAATACTAGCGTGGGAATAATTACAATGATTGAAAATAGCAATAAAATGATGGAATAGCAGTACTCAATAATGATGGAAAATAAATAAAATACCGGTAATGCACTTTTTTATCATGGACATAATCAACGTTTTTATGCCAGTAATTTTACTTGTACATTTGATATAAAGCCAGTGTAGTTGATATGTCGGGTTTTAGAATGGAACAAATAGCTGAAAAGTGAAAAGGCGATGTTCTTATCCGAATCAGTGTGATTTCTAAAATCAATAAATTCGAATTTAGAATTTCAAACACACCTTGTCTGTGATATTGTGTTGTTTGTTTTTGTATATTATCATCATTGCTATCAACTGATAGCGATTCAATTTAATTAAAACAAAACTGCATAATATTTTCATCGTTAAAGCCTTGCACAATGCAATTGCCGGTTGACCAAACCAAATAATGGTGTTATAGCTAATAGGCTGAATCGTATTTAGCAGTGATGAGCCATTTTGTAAGATTAATGTGATGTTTAACACATGCAAAGGTACAGCTGCTCATTGGTTTGACGTCTTTACTAAGGAAATACCATTTTAAAAATCAATATGTATATGACTTTATAATAAAAAATACAAAAAAAACTGTAATATATAGTTAAATAAAGAAACATTTTTATTAAAATTACTACACAATTTTTGAAGCCAAAATCCTTAAAATTCTTAATATTAAAGCAAGTACAACAACAAATATTGATAGAAATAAAAAGTTTAAAAAAGTTTAAAACTTTTAAGTTGCACTAATATCATATTTCAAATGAGTGTCCATGGAATAAAACCTATTCCAAGCATAATGAATAGAAATGTGACACAGTCTTATACCGATTATAAAGTCAAAATAAAACCAGTGCCTGAATATAATACAGCAAAATATTTTTGGAAATGGTTTTTCTAAGCAATTCATTAGCAGTAGATGGAAGTTACTATATTCAGTATTTTGTATTACTGAGCCCGAAACATAGAAACAAATATACTGCTGAAAAAAGGAAAAATCGCATTTTAAAACATTTTTAATAAGTGTCTGCTTCTGACCAACTTATATACTGGTATTAATCCATAAAATAGCTTTGATGATGAAAATAGAAAATTTGCATATTTTATAGGCTAACCTATGTAGGACAAGTCTAAGTGAGGCTGGTGAATTTAAGTACCAGTTCCTGTACTATTTGATTTTGTGCTTTCTGTTTTAGAAAACCAATAATTTCCAGCGCAAAATGTAAACACAAAAGGCAAATTATCAATAATTTAAAATAGAAATAGGAGTGGTTGGTGTTTAATGCTTTTATCAGTGGATTATCAAGATCAGATAATCCAGCCCTGCTTCTGTCCCTTGTACCAACATGTGCTTATCAATTACATACAATCATCAATTAAACATTCGCATCACATTAACATGTGAGGTTTCATATTTATAAATGCAGTTGATGTACTAAATCCATGTACAACATTCGCAAACGCTTCACCAGAACTAAGTGTTGTTGTTAGAAATACTAGTTACCCGAACTTACCTCCATTGGCGTACTCCATGACCAGTAGAAGCTGCTTGCTGTTTTCAATCACCTCATATAGTTTCACTGGGAAGGAGGGAATAATGTTAAACCTTTTGTAAGAGTATAAATGCAAAAAAATCCTATAATACATACATTTTTCGCTTGTGATTAAAAAAAATATATTTAAGAACATATTTAAGGAATCGTGTTATTTTAGGACTTAGTTAAGAACTTATGTTGTAAAGTCTTTTAATTTTCCAAATGCCTCTCCACACAAAACAGCACCACGCACAAATGAACGCAGACTGTACTTGACAGATTAATTCCACTCAGCACTTAGTGTCATAAAAAATGGCACCTTCCGACAATCCCAGATGCAGCTTTGTACACACTAGATCACGTCGTTAAACTGTACAAACCAAATGCTCACCATGGAATTAAGCAAAACTAAATGTGACAACACAAATAGACCATTTTAATTTAAAATAAAATTATATCTTATACGAAATGAAGACGACTATCCTTATATAAACAATAACGACCATCACTGAGTAAGTAAAGTACAGTATATAAACAGGACCGCTAGTGCTAAGATAAAAGGTTGAGTAAATTAACTTTGTAAAATTAGAAGTTTTGTTCCTACAACATAAGGTTTGTTCCCCCCATTTTCGCGCACATTTTCAGAGAAGAACTTTATAAAAGATATTTTATGGTCTTAATTGTCTGGAACCGTAAGTGCCTGCGGACACATAATTGCTACCAGAAGACACAGTCTTTTTTCAGCACCATTTCCCACTGTATATTGGATACATTTCCATTTAGTTTCAAAGAGATATCTGGTCCACTGATTCAGTAAAGACATTGACAGAAAAAAACGAATTCGTTGATTGACATTTGACAATTTTAGAAATCAATGCATTCCATGTAAGTTGAACCGGAATGGATACCAAACCACATACAGCCGCAGAATCATTACAAACCACTATCCCTAATGCCTTGATTTTTTTCCTGTCCATTCTTCATTAATTTTTTAACACTTTTAAAAGAATGGCTCCAATTTCAACATGCTGGCCGATGTCATGCACAATGTAAGAATGAAAGCTTCTAGTCTTTCAAGCTACTTAAATCCATGTTTAATATAATCAATAAACAGACTTGATGACTTATAGTAATAAGTAGTGCGGAATTCAGGTTAAGTATGTCCCATATACCTTACAATTCTTGCTTGGGTATATTACATTTAAATGAGATGCAATAATGTGCTGTTGTCAAATTTGAAAATACTGATAAAGAATGATAACATATATACATAATACATATGTATGCATATACACACATACAAACATATATATATATACAAGAAGGATTAGTTTAATCTTATACAACTATTGAGAAAAGCCTTATGTACCCACAATGTGAAATGAAAAATATGTACAAATGTTGTAAAAAACTTCACATAGTGTAAAAAACTTAAAAAACAAAATCCAAAAAGATATAAACTTAACTTCTCATATTGAGACTGGAAGGGTTTCATAATGTTAACTTCATCATATCGATCAACAAGCGATTAATAATGTAATAGATACACCGGCTTAGCAGCTTCTTAATATAAAAAGCATTTATAGTTTATACGCATGGCTTAATAAGCAGAGATTAGTTTAGTAAATTCAAGTAGCGAATATGGCAGTGAATAGATTACATGATGCATCAGAAATCTCTGTCATGGTTTGTGCCATGTTTTTGAACATTCAACATGGCTTTCGAAGTATATGACACAGGATAAATTTTCCACCCGAAACAATGCTCATTATTACAAGTGTAAACCACCATCACACCAGCTGTGTATTTAAAACTCAATAGTTGGAAACTCTAGTACTAGAAACAAAGAATTTAGGTTGCAGAGCACTAGTAATTACTCTTCTGTGGTCAATTTGGGGGTAAAATAGTCTGGCAATTAAATAAGACCGTAATCTCAGTGTTAATTTGTCAGTGTTTTTTTTCCAACTAAGCTACTGTACATGTATCTAATGCTGGTATGGGATTTTAGATGCATACAAAATGCAAGGTTGTCAATATTGGGGATACCACAGAAATAATTTGTATACTTCAATTTTATCTTTTTTAATGGCACAATTATTCATTTGTAACATGGAGTTTTAAGTGGACATTACTAAACAGAGGGAAGAAGGTAAGGAGGGGAAACTGCTCACCAAAAGTATGAATTTCCAACCCTGTCCTAACGACCTGATCTTTATATTAGTTTCCGCCCTTCCCTACTTTCCACTTTCCCTCCTTTTAGTTTTTTCCCCTTTAAACCCATCTACCCCATAAGTGCCATGCTGTGTGCCACTCAAAATTAATCTTGTGAAAAACAAGGTAAAAATGTGGTTGGACGCTTCCTCCTTGCGGCGTTATAAGCTCATAATCCAGTAACTACAGATGTTTCAATATTTCAGTTTAATTTTATACTGCACAGCTTATAAGCAGGCTCCAGTATTTGGATGGAGTATTACTAAATAACAATGAAGATTTGAAACAGCTTCCAAACTGTCACCATGAAAAATTATCATCAAATCTTAAAGGGATATTTTGCCATTTTGCTTAAGCCTTTCTGTGTTAAAACAGCTATAATATAAGTCTATGTTGAAACCACTGATGTAATTTCACTATTAGTTGATTCACATTAATATCTTGTTTTCATGAAAGTTCAATAACAAAGCTTATAACAGTGATCCAGCCGTGGAGCCAGCTACAAAGATTAATACATAAACAACTACTAATCCCCAGATCAATTTTACTGATGACTCATACATTATAATAAGTAATTATGGAGGCAATTATAGGAAGTATTATTATTGTCCCGGTGCTAGTGAACAGGGTAGTGGATACGACAGCAATCACTGAATGATTTGACATTTAAACAGCCGGCAAAAAGAGTTGTGAAAGTCGTCTGAGTGGATTGTTATGAAATGTCTTCAAACATTCTATGATTCTTCACAGTAAAATTCATTCTTTACCCGAAACTGCCTTACAAATTACATTTGGTGTACGAAGTGTATGTAAACATAAAGTGTATAGTAAACACTCAGTGGTATGTTGTACACAGCTAATTCTGCATTAGCTAAGTATACTACACATATTTTAAAAACTGTGCAGTACAATTAATACATAAATGTATAGGCATATAATGTAATACATAAGTGCCGATAGATGTGTGTTTAAGCAACATGCTGTCTATAGTTGTATTTATCTAGTTTATTCGCACTCCTACTGATGGTTAATTACACAAGTGTATGTTCCATGTACATACAACTTTTTCATTTACTTTACCCTGATTAATCTTTAATATACCTTGTGGTATATAAGGTTCATGGTTGATATAGAGCCTGAGACCCAAGATGGCTTACAAACTGGTGGTCATGGCAATTACAATTAATTGTATAGGCTTAGCCACAAAATACAACAATTTCTACGAATGGAAGATGGGCCAAGGCTAGAGATGTAATTGTCTGACTAGGTTAATCCGAGACACAAAGTGGATTGAACAAACAAGTCAAAGGAGTATGGTGTTACACGTATATTTCGGAGATAAAACATACCCAATTAAACATTAACGTACATGGTACTATAACCTATATAGCAATGATCGCGAGGTGAATGAATAGTGTTTGCAAACTAGAATCAAATACACAACATAAATCTTCGTTTATTTGTAAAAATGCAAACAGATGTGAAACAAGCAAAGAAACATATCGGTCAATTTAATAAAACTAAAAATATATGAGCCAAGCCAACTTACCGATATTAGGGTGGTCTAAGTGTTTCATGATTCGAACTTCTCGGAAAAGCTGTGGAAGAAATGCAACTTATTATCAACTTCCTCTGGCTTTTAAACTTTACAACCTTAACCTGTCAGATTCTACACTCCTTGCTGAGTGATGTTTTAATAGCAGCCACAACAAACCCAATAGAAATTAAAGATTTAACCATTTTTTTAATATTTACTATACAAGTCAAGTAAATGTGGCTTGAAATTAATGCCTTAATTTATTAAATTTATAGTTAATTTGGCAGTATCTTTGCAACAATGCAACTTAACAGTGTTCCTTGAAGTCCCAGTTTAATATAAACACCACAAGAAACTCATTGGAAAAGCCAGCAAGTATTTATAGGGAAAATGACTACAAAGAGCTATTGTATCATATAGCAGGGTGTGTGTTGTAGATAGAACCATATCTTGCTGGCCTTACTTAAAGCAGGCGTTGATAGATGTGGTAAAAAAATCATGTTTACGGCTTATAGTAGAGAGTACCACAAGAAGCCAAGATATGATATCATTCAAGCATGAGTTGAAAACTAAATAAGTAGTATATAAACATGGGTGTAACTTGTTGTATTGTAATGTATAGTTCATTAAACTATGATGACCTATGTTAATGCACAGGTGTGTCCGAAGTACAATGTATTAAATCCACATGTTCCATATACAGGATTGTATAATGTCAAATTATACGACGACGTCTTTATAGCAGAATTTGTAGTCTGTGTTTGGATTGCCAAGTCCATAACTGTTAATGTTAAGGACAATATGTACCAGAACTTTACACATATAGTAGTATGTTAGTATGTTTAATAGAGATGGCAAATGCATGAAATATAATACGTCTTATCAAATTAAAAAATGAATTTTTAAGGCAAAACCTTGTACAGATAAAATATAATGAACAACATTACAAATACCTTCTGTAAACTGCTTGGATTCAATTGCTTTTTGTCAATTATTTTGATTGCCACCTGAGAAAAAGAGAAAGTCATACAATTTACACAGAACCAATATGGTGGTGATTGCTATACATATATTGGAGAATAAAATGGTTATGAGAAACGCACAGTGGGAAAATGTGGAATCCTTGGTTTAAAGCTTAAGTACCTTCATACATAATATATCATATATGGGAAATGGAAAATCAGGAAAAAGTTAGTGTAACTAAATTTCCCTGGCCTTGTATTGATTAATTTCGGAAAGCTGATATCCACTACTTAAACAATGTAAAATAAAAGGAAACCATGCTAGAAATAAGTCTGGAATGATTGTATTTAACTGTGCACATGGTTTATGCTTACCTCCCGGCCAGTCAATACATGACGGGCAAGTTTTACTTTCGCAAAGTTTCCTTTGCCGATTGTTTTGAGTATGCGGTACTGTCCGATGTGAGGTTGTTCGTCCCCAGGAGCCATTCTCGATCGCTGCATGTGGTTTGTTGAGTTGCGGTGGGGTCTCAGACCATCTCCACTGCCCTGGTGGTGCAGAAGGGGATTAGAACCAATCATGGCACAAAATGGAGGGAAATACATGGGTTGGGTGTAAAAGAACAGTTTGATGATTTAAGGTGGGGTAAAAGACAGGGTAAGGGTTTAATTAAACAGGTTAAGGGATTTAATGTGGGATAAACAGGGTGTAAAAATACAGGTCTAAACACGGTTTATATCGGGTTAAACATATTTAGGGTAAAATTAATTGGGGTTAAGTTGGGTTAAAACAAGGTTACGATAGAATTAGACAGGGTGATGTAAAAAAAGATTACGTTGGGTGTGAAACAAAGTCATGTTGGTTAAAACAGGGTTAAGGTGGGGTACCACAAGATTTTAATCGGGAGTAAAGTAGGATTAGGATAAGGAAAGCAAGGTAAAGGTCAGGAGGGTTGTAAATAATGCAAAACAGGATCTGTATTTTTCCAAGATTCTCTTTTATAATAAATCACATCTTTAAATGGTTTAATAATAGACTGAAAGTAAAGTTTGACTTTTATTCGGATTTCAGCCTCAAACCTTTGAATGTTAAACCGATTGATCTTTATAAACAAACTAGACATTGTTGGTTTAGATCAACCACAAAACTCGTTGTTAAAGTAATGGAAAAAAACCTACATGTCAAATAATACACAGATATTTTCTCATATAATAAAAATGGCAATTCCGGTTTATATACAATAATCAAATTTTGCAGCTGTAAAGATGATTTTAAAATACAGTCTTACAATATACTGTATTCGATCATAACTTAATCTACTATTGATTTAGTAGCAACAAAAATTGTACAAATAATGATTATGTCATACACAGACACAGTGAAAAGATTAACATCGGATTATAATATTTGGGAACAATGAAAAGTTAGTAAGTCAGTGTTTTACTCTCATGCACATGTCTGCGGACAATAAATGGTTGCGTCATACAGGGTTAATGAATGCCTATGAACTTTACCTAACAATTTTACTAAATACACAGACCAAAGAACCTCTATTTATCATTGATCACCAGCTTGTATTCAAATTGGGATGCTCGTAAAACTATCTTATCTCATACAGCGTTGGTGACATCCTTAATAATTAATCACTCGGTATTGGTAATTATAGGATCCATTGAATATAAATGCATATTTAGTAAAACTAGGCTGTTCGGACTAAATTATATTCTCAATGTGTTTTACATTGTTATTATGGCAATTAATACTTTCTTAACATAAGTAGAACAAATATAATTCTCGTTCTTATTTCTGCCATAACCAAATGTTTTTTTACTGTTCCATTAATCATATTTAGTAGATTTTGTATTGGTGACGACTAGGGCTGCGAAAAATTAACGGTTAACCACGGTTAACCGTTTTTATGGTTAACCGACACGTCAAATTTTAACCGTTTAACCGTTTTTTAACGTTACCTTACCGCCCACATTTAATTGGGCGTAATTGCGTTTTAATAATCTTCAAATATACATACCTCCATTCACACGTTGATTGTTTCATTATTACGTAATATAAGCAACCATTCACAAGTTGATTGTTTGATTGTCAACGTAATATACGCACCATTCACACGTCGATTGTTTGATTGTCAACGTAATATAAGCAACCATTCAGACGCTGATTGTTTGATTTTTAACTCAATATTACGCATTACCATCAAAGTTATACTATGTGTCTTAAGGTGACGTTTAAAAACTATAAAGTAACACATAAATAAGACCCGATAATGCCGGTAATCACGCGCGTTATTTCTTTGCTGCCCTTTACAGCTGCCCTTTACAGCTGCCTGAACTTTTTTTGCCAAAAACGGTGCCGATTTGATGGTAGTTTAAAGAAAATCGGTTAACGGTTAACCGATTATTTTTACATCAGTTAACTGTTTTTTAAATTAACCGTTAGTTCGCAGCCCTAGTGACGGCTTAATAAAAACAAAATATTTTTTTTTAAAGAGTAGACTGTGTTAGGTGCAACTTAATTGTGTATAAGTGTTTACACTGTGCCCCATTGTTGAGTTATAATGATAACAGTTACAGTGTAATGTTCTGGCATTTGGTTGTGTTTTGTTTAAATAGAAGTAATGTGATTATGACAGTTTGCCTTTAACAGACATATCGATATGCATGTCAAAATTAACAATAATAATTACGTACCAGTAAGCTACATGTACATCAAATGGATTTGATCATCTTTAAAAAATCCACTATTTTATTAAGCCATAGTATCAACACCACTATAAGACTGATTTTATTTACTACTCACTAAAAGGTCAAAATAATCTTTGATATGTGATAATTAATATTTGACCACTTGTGTGTTTTCAACCCTTGTGAACAATAGAAAGCAAACAAACAGTCTTACACTTGCCAGGTCAGTTTCCATTAAGATTTTATATTAATGAAACTCAGTCTTGGCTGTTGTGCAGTGTAATTTACTACTACTTGCTTGTGATTAATGCATTTTTAAATCCTAACATAGCTTTAAACACAATTATAAAAAAGAACAAAAATATTCTGACTTTTGGAAGGTAAGATAAAAAAATCCTTTATATAAAAATTTGTATCGTTGCAAAAGCTTATCTTTTTTAGACACACTTACAGGCAAAGGCAATTTTTTATCTTAGCTCATTTTTTAAAACTCGTAATGTAAAACCTCGCAATTTTTTTAAAATTCATAAAGTAATAAGTTCCAGTTTCTAAAATAGTGCTTTGTAACACTTAATGAAGAAAAGTCCTGTACCAATCAGGTTTTTTCGCGATCAAGATTATTAAAAATCACTGCAGTTTTTGATAGCATTTTTTATATCAACACATTTTAATACCTCATAAATTAAAAGCAGGTAAAACGTCTGTTTTTTGCACAGGAATTAAAGAATTGTAAGTTATTCAAAAAACAACCAGTATAAAAATTCATGTATGTAAGATATGAATTGATTGACATGTGAATTGATTGAAGTTCAATGGAAGTCCAGGCCATGTGTTTTATGACCAATTTTTCAACTGTTTTTTTTCAACTTAAACAAGCCAAATTATACATAGTTTTTAGACCATTTTTTTCTTAGTCATTTCAACTGGAAATAATAAATCATTCTGTAATATTAAATCTATGTTAAATTTTACAGCTCCTAACCCCCAAGCTAATCAGGTCCAACCAACATATCTATTTTACCATAGAAACATTGATGGATGTCAAAATTTGACCTAGATTCGATAAAAGTCTCAATTATGCCAAAGTTACAAATTTAGAAATTTAAATTATTGAACAACTGGAATGAACTAGTTAGTAGTTAGTGATATTTAATATTTCTTAAATGTTAAAAATTATAAACATTAACTTGTTGTAACTAAAATTTGTTTGCTGAAAAGTGAACATAATGAATAGCACAGAGATTAATTAAACAAGTCATTAACAAAACAAGGTTAATACAGATCCAAACCCATCACCCTAGCTACACTCGGCTTATTGAATATGAATGGAACACTGTTGGACTACTTAAGTAAGTAAGAATACTTTAACAATTAGCTGACTTTGTATTATATGTTTGCATTGATTACATATACTGGTCTCCACTCTGAATATGATTATACACTACAAAAATAGAAATGCACAATGTAGAAAAATATATAATTTGAATTCTGAAATTTTAAATTATAAGTTATTTTTGAGTGATGGAATGGTACAGGCTAAAAAAATTTTGTGTACACATTACCTACCTGTATTATGCTAACCACTTGGCATCAGTATGCTGTTTACTTTTAAAATGATAGGCAACTGCACTAACTGATACTTAAAAACGTAATTTTACCTTGTGCAAATAAGTGTAAGTATATAAAATGCGCATAAAAATTATAAAAATTAACTAAAACATAACTAAAAACATTTGCTACAGTTACACATCACACATTTGGCCTGAATTACGTAGATTTTGCAACCAACAAACAATAATTTAAGCAAAATCTAAGAAATAAAGTTGAAACTCACTCCTCTATCTTCATTTACTGAGCGTGACATACCAGGTGCTTCCAATACTCAGCAGCTCATTTTCAACTCACAGGAAGAATGCAAAAAACACCAGAAGATCCTTATTTTAAGTTAAGACAAACGGTTTGTCGTACAGTTTTTTTTTATCCGTATATTTACAATAGAAAACCTATGCGAAAATACAAAATTAAAGTTTAAGTTGTGATTAAAAAAATTTTAACTTTAAAATTGACCTTATGAATCAAATTATTTATTTCTATTTATTAAACTCTTGAACAGCAAACTTATTCAACTTCATGAACGAAATGGTATAATGTAATTGGTGAATGTCTTTGGGAGTGAAGCTTATTGATTGGGCAGTGGCAGCATAATTATGCTTTCCGTTATTGATTAAAGGATATCACGTCGCTAATGCGGTGAGTTTGAAGCATTACGATTCACCTCACAGAAATGCTTTCACACTAAACCAGTTACACTTCTGCACCGGCTTTAGTCACTTTTTCTACTTAAGATGCATACAGTAAACCAGAAACAAAGTCAGCTTGGTGCTTTACATATATCGGGGTTAATTTTTTAATTTAAAGTAATGGTTTGGGTTGATTGTAACAGTCATCATAACACAAATATTCGTGTTTGTTCAACAGCAAGAATAAAAAATGACGATTGGGATGATATATAAATTTTTACACCTGGGTTGAAAAAATGCACAGAGTTACGATTATTCCACTAAATACCACAACCCCCACAATCGAGCACCTATTTGTGGTATGAAGACATTGGTTTGGTTTATTAGAATAAAGACATTTCTATAGTTATCAGTTCAACCTATTAGTGGATTGGGACAGAGTTTAAGCAATGTTCACTTTATGTTTTGTTCAGGCAAAACCAATAAGCCAGCAGCATTTGATTGACACTTGAGAGTCTGACATGCCATCTCTTATTCAACCGATTTAGGGTTAATAAAGGGTGTGGTTCAATTGAGCCACAAAACATGGAATACCAACCATGAACATGTAGAAAGAGGAAAGTAGAATTTGGAAAAATAAAAAAGGAAACCAAATGACAATATCTCTAATCCCCAATCTGAGCGTACTTAACCCATGTCCCACATAACTCGAATTGATTTAAACTGGTGTAAAAACAATATACAACACTTAGTATTATTTGTTCAAATAAAGCTCTGTAAATTAACTACCACACTTATTAAAGGACTACACATGATATTGATAATGGTGAAGATATGTGTGTGATATTACTCAACGCATGGGAAGCACGAAAAATGTCTACCTTATGTGGGTGTACCTAAACATTACCAAGCAAGCCTTTGTAAGAAAAGCTGCACAAGATGCAACCAACAGTGACACAAGGTGCAAACTATCGGTCTTGCATGCAATACAGTGGATTTTAAACAACAGATTTTGTTAACAAGTTATAATTGTTTCAATATCATTAAAACAGAAATCCTTTGACATGGAAAAAAATTTTTAAATTTCATAAAAAAATCTATACAAAATCTATACAATATACAAAATGAATAGGTGTATGGGTATATACCGGTATATTGTCCAATTTAAGTTTTACAGACTAACAATTATAAAAGGGAAACTGGGGGAAAAACTTACAGGTTGTAAAAATGAAATGAGTGTTTGTACGTTGTTGTTTAAAAGCTCGTGACACAAGAATTAAAAAGTGAATTTTAACATGAAAAACATAATTTTTATACTAATGATTTTTGGCAGTATCTATGTTATATATAGACAGACACATACAACCACATCATTTGACAATTTTATATTGTCAGATTGCTTTGACCCATGTTTACCTTTGTTTGGTCTGTGTATCTTACCATGTGAATAACTGTATATTCTGAAATCAACTGCCCTTATAGGAAACTATAAATATTTGACACTTGTAAAATAACGGCCTGTCTTATCTTACATATTTACAATCTGCTTTGTTTTATAGCGTAGGATTAATCTGTTTACATTAACATTGCTAAAACTATTAAAAATGTTTAACCAAATTTGAATAAAAGTTAAATAATTATAAAATGTTCACAGAAATTCCCATAAATTTGGTTCAGACGGAAATCTTCAAGTGGTTGTGAAATGAAATCTTTGATATTTCGCTATAGCGAAAAAAAGGCACTCGACTTTGAATATGAAAAGGGGTGCGGTATTATTTGTTGTAAACTGGGAAATGTAAACAATAGATTACACAATAGTGAAAGTTATCAAAAAATGATTAAAAACTTAATTTTATCACTGGTTTATAGCACATTTTTGGTATAAAAGTCTGTTGAAAAGTGTTTCGTTAGACAATGAGTGCAAACAATGTCGTCGTGAGTGATATGTCACCGCTGACGTAAAAATCAAAACATCGGGTACGGTCGTGTGGCCGAATGGTTAACGCCACCAATACCAACTATATAAAAAAAAAGGTATTAGGAATGGGTTCGACCCTTAAACTGCTAAAAAATCAAAACATCGCAATAAACCCGGGACTTTATATTCTTAGTCCGACCGGTTAGTCTGGAGGTTTAGTGCGACGCCTTTCAACCGAAGGGTTGTAGGTGCGAAACTCGTCGTCAGCTAGTCGGTTGTGTCCTTGAACAAGGCCCTAATGGAAATTGCCTAAACCCAGCGAATAAATGGGTTCTACCAAATTGAAGGAACGTGTAATTTATACACAATACACTGCAATAGCTCCGGTAACCCGACAGGGGGCGCGAGGTGATCTGACGATTGCCCGTGTGTTACCCCCTTGGTTTTCCCACTCACGGGGATAAACACAAATATCCTATCCTGTCCTATACTAGGCTGTATAAAGAAATAGTCTAAAAAAATTAGCCAATTCGCTATGAAAACACTCGAATAAACACATATGCGATAGATTTGTCTGAGACAAGGCGAGTGCTCGTGACCAGACGGTTTCGGATTTGATTTCCACTTTCACCACCTACTTGTTGTGAGGGTGTGGCAATAACAGTCGTTGTCTGGAGTCAAATTTCTACCAAAAAAACGATTTACACCTTGGTAAAAGATAACCCAGCGTCGGGTTATGGGAGCTTTTGCAGTGTATTCGGATCGGATATTCATCTTTATCCCCGTGAATGGGAAAACCAAGGGGGTTAACACACGGGCAATCGTCAGATCACCTCGCGCCCATCGTCGGGTTACCGGAGCTATTGCAGTATGTTGTGTATGATAGACACGTTCCTTCAATTTGGTAGAACCCATTAATTCGCTGGGTTCAGGCAATATCCGTAAAGTGCCTTGCCCAAGGACACAACCGACTAGCCAGCGACCAGTTTCGCACCTACAACCTTTCGATTGAAAGGCGACGCACTTAACCGTTAGACCAACGGGCCGGGCGGGTATTATTGTGTATGATTTACACCTTCCTTTAATTTAGTAGAGCCCACCAATCAGCTGGGTTCAGGAAATGTCCCGTTAATTGTCTTGCCCAAGGACACAATCGACTAGCTAGCGACCATTTTCGAATCTGCGACACTTTGACTAAAAGGTAACGCGCTAACCCACCAGACTAATCGGACAAAACATACAATTGCATGCTTATTGATCAAACTATTTCATAATTTGTACGATGGTATTTTGTATTTGCAGTGGCAATGTTTTCTTTATAGTTTATTGTCTCCCCTAACTAATTATTACCTGTCAATAAGATTCACACTCCTCAGAATTTTTTGTTTCAGTGTTTAAGAAATATCATCGGCGGGAAATTTTCCCAACAACCTTCCCAGACACCAATATTTACTACACTTGACGTGTTTCGTGCATTAATGTTATGCAAATTAAAGCTTTGCCCACTTTCTGTCGAGATTTAAAGTTGATACCGCTAAAAATGTTTGTTTTGCTTTAAGAAAGGTTTTAACGGCCACATTACTTCCCCTTTTGTGATACCGTATATGCTGCCGTGGCTTTTCCGTTTTATCCTGAAACCCTTTAAAACAACCGTGCCACTATTCTTTAATGTTAGAAATAAGCGAAATTAAACTAAACGTCGTATATGCATAATAGAACGACTAAAGGGGTTGACTCGTTAGCACTCTTCATAACGGTTGTAGAATTCATAACGGTTGTAGAATTTTTATAATATTCAGTAAAAAAATGAGTTTTGCCGCATTAAGGAGTAAATGGTCGAATTACGAGACACTTTTGGACAACATTTAGCGACATTTAGCAGTAAGGCCGAATTCAAATTTAAAGAAAACATATTTTATTACCAGCACACTGATTTGACCAAACTCTAACATCGATGGGACACTACAGTTTATCAGTATAAGACCCGAATAGTCGCTCAATAACTCTCAGATAATTTTATAATACCGGGTAGTCTTTTATTAGCTAGAACACAAATCACTGGTCGGTGGTTAATCCTGTACATGTCACCCATTAATATAAGAAAACTATTGAATATTATTACGACACTGTAAAACGTGTGAAAAAGGGTGGCTATATAGTTCCTGTAGGAGGCAATTTGAGAGAAACTGCACATAAACATTTGATCAAAAAGGTAAGCAAGATAAAAATGCACTGAAAAGCATGATTAGTGTGGATAATTGCAGGCTGGCCGCGATAAAAGATTACGAGTTACAACACATTATCTACGACAGGATCACGTAATACATGCATTTGATATTCGACGAAAAACGAACAGATATTACTTGATATTAAGTTACAACGGGTTAGAACAGTGGCTTCAGAGTACGGAATTCCACCGTGCACCTGGGCGCCAGAACACCCGGGGGAAATTCTACGTTTTAAAAGGTTTCGGGCGACTTACACGGGGTCGGGTGCTCGTTACTTCAGTATGTGACGCATGCATCGAAACTTGTGGAAAAGAAAACAATAAGTGCACTGGAGAGTTCGCAATGATAAAAACGTGTGGTACCAATGCGAGGGGAGTTTATTGAAGTTCCCACGGCAGGGGTTGTCAACTTTCAGTGGCGTGCTCGCGGCGGCAGTGGTGAAGAATGATCTGTTGACGCTTTGAAGAGGTTTCGCTGGGGAGTTTCAACACTAGAGGTCGGTAGAGGGCACATCAGATGTGGATGGGTGGCTGGTGGGGGTGGAGGAACCGCTCTTCAAGCCCCCGGTGTAAGCGGGGTTGACGTAGGAAAACCCCCGGAAATCTGTCTGATGGATGGCGGCGAGGGACTGGGAGGGGATTGGGGTGAATCGGGGAGACATCCGCGTGAAATCAGAGTCAAAGTTTGTCGTGTCATAGATGTTTTTCTGGAACAGCGAAGAAAGATTTAAAATCAAACATTTCCAGCATATTGACGATTGCAAAGAACATGTATGTTTTTAGGATATTATAGTTTTATCACCGTGAATAGGGAAATGCAGGACAGTTAGATTGGCTCAATACCACTATTGTAGTGTTTCTATTGTAGTGTTTCAGTATAGTAAAACATTTTTCATTCAACTCGGTCCAGGCGAAATTCACTGAGTGCTTTGCCCAATAAAACAATTGTCTAGAGAGAGGCTGTAGATGCTTGTTAAGTTAAAAAGTTTGATGAAAGGTTTAATTGAACCATTAGCTTGTTGGATTTGTGTTTTGCCTTTTCCGAACATTACTGGTCGTTAGCTTTGTGTCCTTGGGCAAGATACTTAACAGACATTTTTGTATTTAATCCGTTTAATGTGAATTGCACCAAGTAACCCAAAATTATCCCTGTCATACCCTGTGTATTTTGTGATGTGTTATTATGTAATATGTTTTACTTGTGATATGTTTACTGTTTTTTTTTCTGTTTAACGCTGATGACAGACATGTCCAGTTGTCATGTCATTGGGTAGAACGCGTTATCGAATCAGTTTAAAAGTTTCAGAAATTCTAACTGGCATGATAAACGTTTTCGCGGATATCTCAGATTAGCTGTAACAACATCTCAGTATCCTTAAACATCATATGAATATAAATCCTTAAACGTCAACCAGTTCCACTCACCACTGATGGTTTGAACGGAGGTTCTATCTGTTTGTTCTCCAGCGCCACCCAATCCATGGTGGCAAAGAATGGATGTTGCAAGATGGCCGACTCCCCCGTGCTCCCGCATCCCAACCTCCGAGCTGGCTTCTTCGTCATGAACTGAGGAGGAGGAGAGTAATGGTGGATGTTTGGCAGATATCGCTTGGATTGATGGGTCGGACAAAGTACAGTGATGTTGTAGTAAACATACAGCAATACGTCACTAAAAACATTTGGATCAAATAAAATATTCATGTTTTTCCGGTGAATGGGAAAACCAACAGACAATCGTCAGATTACCTTGCGCTCACTGTCAGGTTATCGGAGATATTGCATTGTGTAGAAAATCACACATTCCTTTAATTTAGTAGAACCCAATAATCCGATGAGCTCAGTCTATGTCGGTTAAGTGCCTTGCCCAAGGACACAACCGACTAGCCAGCGACCAGAACTTGCATCCTTTTCAGCTGACTAAGCCACCAGACCAATCTGTCGGACTGATTATATTACAAAAAGTAGCCAGGATAATAATTGAATCCAAAACCTTTCTGGTTATTAGCATGTCCGATATAATAGATCATTTATCAGTAAAATTCATAAGCACAAAGTCATTTTATCACATTTATCTCCCTACAGGGCACCAAGGTAAAAAGCATAGAAGTTAAGAGAATAACACAAAGGCACATGTTTATATACCAGTTTTACCTGCCGATACAAGTTAAATCGTTCTTGTGGGTATTATCTATGCCTTACTACGAATTTGAATTTTTTTTGCAATAATATCTCGGTAAACCAGATAAAGCAAAACAAACACAAAGCTACCATTTCTAGTATGTTGACTGCGTTCTTGGTCAACCACACAGGATACAAAACATCATCGTTCATGATGGATTCAAACAAATCATCCTCGTTATCAGCTTCGAAAGGTGGTTGCCCGGCCAGCATCTCGTACATGAGGACTCCAAGTGCCCACCAATCCACCGACACTCCGTAGTCGAGCTCTTGGAGAATCTGCGTGGGGGTTTGGATGGGGTAATTAGACCAGGTGTATTGGTGTGGACAAAATTAATGATTGGTATGCTGATTAAGTGTGCCGCAGGGTGAATTTTCCCCTTTTTTCTAAAAGTCGGTCGGACAATTGGAAAGGAAGGAGTTGCCTGTATCGTTATGGGGGTCAGGGAAAGTAAAAAATGTAACAAATGTGAAGTCATTAAGCATATTAATTACTCTCAATTTCAGGTGACAAATGAACAAATTTAACCATAAAGTCAGCTAAAAAAGTAAAAAAGAAAGAAATTAAATGAGGAAGCCATCTCATTATTATAACTTTGGGCACAGGTGTATTTGGTTTTGCAGCAATGATAAAAAACCCTAAACTTGGCCGAACAAAGCTGGCATTTGACTACACGTTGTGAGCAAACAATGATTCAGGTTATTATACTTCGATAATACTACACGACAAGCTCATAAAATTGAACTTTGATATACGACTCAAGGTGTAGCCCTGGGACCAAATAAACAAGTTTTGCACATTTCTAACGTCAGGAATCATAACTGGCATGGAAAATGTAAAAAAAGAGGCAATTTTTTAATCATTACTGGCGATATCTCCAGATTAGATGTTAATATTTTATGTGGTTTGTACGGAAAATCTTGATATATTGAATTTGACAGAAAACGCATTTTTATTGATTTTTTCTGATTAATAAATATTTCGGCTGATCAATCAACAATTTGGATGAATATTCCAAGTAATCCCAAGTTAAGGTGATTGTGGTTTTCCATCAGGTTTAGGACCATAGTCATCCAATTGATTTTGAATATTTTTTAATTAACAATTCCAAATTCTACCAATGCTTGGTTGTATGATGTTAAGCTCACATTAAAAGAACCGATAAAATTTATTGTTGACAACAGCACTCAAAGGATGATTTAAAACAATTTTACTACTTTATGACCGAATCCAAGTCTCAAGTTCTTAGAAAAAATCCAGAGACCAAAATGCTTAATATACGTCAAGGGATAACACAATTTCTTCTGCACGGTTGTGTGGATTGAATTGTTAACGCAAACGCTACATATACCGATTCCTATACAAAAACGGTCTTAGTGACAAGCCCAACATGGGTTCGAAAAATATTTTATTCTGTTACAAAACACTGATTGGTTGAAGGTCTCAACTGATGCCATCAAGCATATAATCCTCCAATTTTTCAATAAGAATTACAATTCTTTCATTAAATAAAATTACAATCCTTTCATTAAACATACATGCAATACTCATTGCTTTATAAAATTGGAAGAAAAAATGTTTTTCTGCTGGCTCTTTAATCATATTTCATATCACTTCAAAATTCTCGATTTAAAATTATTAATTGCGTGATAATTCTCAACCTCTGAAATGTAACAAGGTATCCCTACATGAAATAAAAAGCCCCACAATCTACGTACCTCAGGGGCAATATAATCTGGGGTTCCACAGAATGTGGTGGCGAGGTTTCCATCCTTCACCCCCTCCCTGCACATTCCGAAGTCGGCCAGCTTGCAGTGGCCGTCTTGGTCGAGTAGTATGTTGTCCAGCTTTATATCCCTAGGATTGCATTTTCACAGTCATTTGGAACAACCAAGTCCCACACAGCCATGTATATTAAACTGCCCATTCATTTCCAGCAGTCCCATGGTTAACATGGTATGACA
Organism: Ciona savignyi; assembly: GCA_000149265.1. Lineage (NCBI taxonomy): Eukaryota > Metazoa > Chordata > Ascidiacea > Phlebobranchia > Cionidae > Ciona > Ciona savignyi. The sequence continues at coordinate 2,991,229 of CH003313.1, read as the reverse complement.
CAACACCCAGCACCCACCTGTACACGATTCCATGCTTGTGGAGGAACTGCAGTGCGAGAATGACTTCTGCCGCATAGAAGCGAGATCGTTCCTCGGAGAACTTCCGCGATTTCTGGATCTGGAACATGAGGTCTCCACCGTTGACGTACTCCATGATGAAGAACAATCGCTCCTGGAGGATGGAAGATGCTTTAATCATGCCCTCATCCCAACTGCTTTGTAGTATGACCGCATGTTAATTAGTGCATTGCCTTTTAGCCAAAGGGCTGCGGATTCGAAACTGATCGCTAGCCGGTGGTGTCCGCTGGGCAAGGCACTTAACAGACATTGCCTGAACTTAGCGGATTTATGTGTTCTATTTAAAAAAAAACAGTAAAAAATAAAAAAATCAATATAAAATCAAAATAATTGTTTCTCCAAAATAATATAGATAAGTCGACTATTGTCTATCTATCTATCTATCTACTCAAAGCTAAAATATTTTATTTACTAAGTACATAATCTGTATTGTGTTTAATTAAACATGATCTGGGTTCTGGGCGTATGTTGAGTCGAATTTAATGGAGGGTCTTGTGCGGGGCCAGTGCAATTAATGCCTTGATACTAGCTTAACTTAATTCAAAAACATTTTATGATTTATTTACTCAATCGATAGAAAAAAGAAAATTACAAATTTTGATTAAAAATTATTTGCATTATTGATAAACATCCCCGTATTAATCGAAACTATTCGTAAAATGATTCAAGTTAAACGATTTTGTATTGACATTTATACGAATCATTTAATTTGATATTTATTATGTAACTAAACTATATATTCTTAAACGCAAACTCATATGGACACTTCACATTATCCATGTTTTACCTAGCTCGACTTGCATGAGTTAGTTGCAATTTCGCCTCAGTCAATAAATCATTATTCACAGACAAGACATAAATTCAATTGTGGTGTGACATATTCGACCAGCAATATTCTATTTTCAAGGCAAGATAGCAATGGTAATTTAATTTTTCTTTTTACAAAATAATAAACGCCAAATTTATTTGAATTTATTTCATTAATCTAAAAATAAAAAGTTTATTAAAAAAGTTTGGTTGATAAGTCAACATCATAACCACAATCAGAGTTATTAGGAATAAATAAAGTTTTGTCATTTTTAAATAAAATGTTGCTGTGCTATAGCATCAAAGCAACTAAATACATTAAATATCTCAATCAAGGATGTCCAACCGTTTATTGTAGTTGGCCGCATTGTCACTTGAAATAATTCAATGGGCCGCAGACCTATTAAATTTCACGAAAAATGGGTAAGAAACAATTAAAACCATTATAGTCATTTATAATCCTGAATTTCTGTTGCTCCCATACTATAGCCTACTATAACTGCCCCTATAAAAGCTGACTAATACATTTTAATTAGGCTAAGATTAAAAGTTCAAAATACTACTTGGAATGAAAATGACTAGCGGGCCGCACAAAAATCTTCTAGCGGGCCGCAGTTGGTGACTAGCGGGCCGCAGGTTGGACATTCCTGATCTAAATCGTCATGACGAATTACACATGAGCCACAAATCTTACTCGGTTCTGGAAGCAGGAATGCAGGGAGGTGAGAAAGGGATGCTCGAGCGCGAGAACTCGTTTCTCTGTCATCGTGCAATCAACGTCATCCTCTGCACTTATCACATCCTTCTTCAATACTTTCACCGCGAATATTTCCTTCGTTGCGCGGAGTTCCGCAAGCATTACCTGGGTGGGATGGGGGTTATAAGGGGAACCACCCAATATTAGTGGGGTTACCATCACTTGGGTGGGTTGGGGTTATAGGGGGAACCACCCAATATTAGTAGGGTTACCATCGACTTGGGTGGGTGGGGAATATAGGGGAAACCACCCAATGTTAGTGGGATCATCATCAACTTGGGTGATGTGAGATGATTGTGTCGGGTGAAAAACGCCGGGGGTTATAATATGAATATTCGTCCACACACCTGTGAAAGCTACTGCTATACGATAAAGCTTTTAAGTTCAACGACGACTTCACTGATGAAAGATTATGCTGGTTATACTACAGTGTGGTGCACCACAGATTATCCACCGACATTTTATTAAATTTTTAAAATTATTTCAGTGAATAGTAAAGTATTAGAAATAAGACGGTAACTGGGATAAGCAGCATAAGCATTATTATAGTACCATACCTTTCCGAAGCTCCCTTTTCCAAGGACCTTAATGAAAATGAAGTCTGTGAGTTTGACTGATGTTTTGCTGGGGTTGCTGTTGGAGGATGTGAGTCGCTGCTTTGTGGCAGAACCATTGCTTGAATCTGCATTGTGACATCAACATAAGGCATTGTTACCAAGTGCAGACAATATAGGGTTAGTAAGTTGAGAGGAAACACAATTGCATTGTATGCTAAAGTATACAATATCAATATGCATGATGTCATATTATCATTGTATGCGTATCTGATGAAATACTATCACGCATAAGTCACACAACGCAAGTTAAGTCATACAACATGATCTAAGTCATACTACTTTGAAATTTGATGCGAAATTGTTTTATTTGATGCAAAATAGATGGCAGATGATAAAATATGGTCCCACATGCACACTATACCACAAAAGTAAGATATTTGTTATAAATAAACACATCGCCATTGGCCATGCATTATTTACTTAGACACTATAACAACCTTAGAGAAATTGTAAACAGACAATTTCAGAGATTTTGGATCCAAAATCAACAAAGTCAAATGTTTAGATTGGGGTTTGCCAAGCTATAAATATCTTATATGCTGGACAATAAACGCGATAACATCTCAGGGTATGGGTTTCGTCTAAACTGACAAACAAACTGGTGTTCATTACCACAATCCAAATTTTACGCTGACGTAATAGCCCTGTTGTCTAAAACTGTTAGTAATAATTCCCAATAAATTTCGCCTTGATTTGAAAAAAACTACTCGAAATTTCCACAATCCAAGTTAAATGAATATTATAAAAATTCTTAAGTTTTTAACTTGTTAAATGTAGAAACTTTTCTCAGATGTGAATTTTAACAATATGGGTAATAAATGAATGGCCCAGAAAGTGGTCTATAATCCAAAGCATTTACTGGATAAGGAATTATGTTCAAGATGTTGCCATACAACTGCAACCAAACTGGGTAAAAGTGAAAATAGATGGAGGCATTATTGATTAACGGGCTGACATAAGATAAAAGCTAATTCAATTAATCAATTGGAACCGGACGAACAGCTGTAAAAGACACCAGGAATCGGACTTCATTACTAACGCTGCCCATGGGAGTAAAACGGTCAATTCGATGAAACATGTTGGGCTGTCAGTGCTGGCAGGATCAGATTATTTATTACACCCCTCATTAAGTGGCATTGATTTTTCATCAAGCATCCCTTCTGATAAATATTTCAGCAGGTGGTACTTGGGGAGTGGAGAGGGATAATGTGGTTGTGGTTTGTAGCACGGCATGTCAGTCATCGCAGGGTGGCCGTGACGACACCCAGCTACAACTTAATTGAACAACTTAGAGCGAACACATTGGTGGTTTCGGCGTATGTTAAACAATCACTCTGCACCTTAAATCTTCTTTCCCATGGATATACACAAACATGTTAAATTTAACTTCTATTTCAAATTTGGCACTAAATGTTCTATTTTATGCATCTGTTTCACATACCATGTTCAAATATAATTAACTGGGAGTGAATCGGTGGTGTCGAAGTATGTCTTAATATTAAATGACCACTCACATCTTAAACCTTCTTTCCCACGAATATACAAAGACGTTTTGGTTGTTGTGGATAGATATATGGTTCAACACACCAACGCATTTTACTCGGGAGACGTTAAAAGCCAAGGAATCGATACTTAATAGCATTAAAGCGAGATTTCGGTCGAAAATCGAACGGCAGGAAAATTTGGGGTAATATACTCCGCTTTACAAGCAAGTGAGAGGCGTACAAACTAATTGAGGTCTAAAACCTCCAACACAAATTGAAAACAGATTGGCTATTATTCCTTCCATGAATAATTACCCGCTAAATGTTAGTATTGATTTGAATGGTGAAGCCGGGTTGCACAATGCTGATATGATTGCACAATCAGTATATTTGACAGATGCACTTGCAAATGGGACAACAGGTTTCATATTTACTGAATATACAAAACAATTTGTTATGCAACTAATGCAAAACTATCCGATTTCGATTCTAGTGCTGGTCTAAACAATGAACTTTTGGGTTTAAAAAGATAGTTTACTTTATTATTAAATAAAACAACCTAGCCTAGTGGTGAAAGCATATTGCCCTCTCTATGTACTGACGCAATTAAAAACAAATATTCCTATATTTGAATGCTATTAAAATGTAATGAATCACGCACACAAGGCAATTATTTGTCTGTTCAGTGTACTGAAATAATGCAGCTGTGATCCAACTAATTCAGGTGGGAAAGAAATCTTGGGGAATTTTGTCATTTGACACCAGATATGGAAAAAAATTTACATTTTCCCATTCTACAAACACAGTAAACAGGAGCAATCTTGCGCGCCGTTGGTAGAATTACAAAAACAGGAGAAACCTCTCAAAACAACCTCTTTGGACAATTCTTCAAAACACGACATAACAGAGTCAATTGCCCGACAATTCACATGAAGAATTTTCGGAATTCTTGTGTGAAAAATTCTATATCCCAATAGACATACAATAAATAGACTCTTGAGACAAAATAAATCATAAACATTTGTTAGAAAAAGTCTTTGTACAAAAAAAATGAAGATAAGCTTTATAATTAATGCTCATACTTAATTCTGAAATATTTCTTTATTCCCCATTATTGATGAATTTCATGTGAAAAAATTGGATTTCTCATCAAAGCTCCAATTAGTATGGGTTGCGCCACTTAGCAGTTAATTATTTATATCCTTTTTATTGGAACTCACACTTCCTTATCTCAGTGATTAATTAGGCGGGCAGGCCAGCGATGTGTGTACCTGTGTAGGGAACTGAACGGGATGGGATAACGAACAAACGCAAAGTGACTCACATACTACACACAATGCATCAAACCACCAACCTGAACTGCTTTGTACAATGGACGTCTGTGTGCTGAATGACTGGAAAAATTATACTAATATTAGTGGATAATCCTAATGCAATTACTAAGTTGTTGGAAAATAAGAACCTATATTAATTTTGGAGGATAACACTCTTACAATTACTAAGTGTTTTTTTATTAAAAAAAGGTACAAATGATCACACTATTTAAATACTTGTTTAATTTTTTTGGTAAAAGGGAAATTTACACAAATAACACTATATTGCATTTAAAAAAAAAAACTTGTAATAATATTGGTGGATAATACTAATGCATTTATTAAGTTGTTGGAAAAATAACAACCTATATTAGTATTGGAGGATAATACTATTGCATTTACTCAGTGTTTTTTCTACTAAAAAAAGGTACACTAATGTTATTTTTATTTACATAATAGTGTTTGTTTAAAAAAAAGGTTAACATGATTATACTAGCTCATACATATTTGTTTTATTTTGGATTCAAAGATATTAATAAAAACCCGAAGATGTTTAAAGGCGCTGTAAGTTTACAATTATTTTAGTTGGTGCAACATTTTACTATGGGTTTACATTTAACAATAGATAAACAAGAAGTAGGTTCACAATATAAGCTTCCCAACACTAGTGTGCAATAAACAAAATGTATTAAGACTAAGTATATTCTCATCCTTAAAAGTTTCAACAGATAATAAAGTGTCTTGTGTCATCAATTGCATCTTTTGCAGGTGGAGATGTAACAAGTATAATACAGTTTTAAATAGCAAAACCACACATATTGTCCCACTTTTGTACACCTGGTACTAATTAGTCGATATGTTCATGTGATGAGAGTTTATTATTATCCATTTCGTGTTAAAAGCTTGTCAAAGTAGTAGAAGTGAGCGTGTGTGTTGGTATTTTTCATGGAACTTACCTTCTTTGAACTGCCGCTGTTAATACCGAGCTTTCCAATCTCTTTCAGCATGTCGGCCAATTGCTTCTCGTTGATTCCACACGAGTTGGAAATATTTGCGGCGCACCGTTTGTGAACGTTTAACTTGCATGCTGGAAGTGAAAAAGTTGGTTGTTTGAATTAATAAAAAAAGCATGTTTTGGTCAGTGGAATACATAGCCGGATATTAATTTTAAACCTTACTAATGGGTATTTAACCCATATTTCAATGATTTTAATTTGCATGCTGGTAGGTGAAAAAGATGGTTTTTGTAACTATCAAAATAAAAAAAAGAGTGGGATTTTTTAATTTTTAACCAGATTTATCGGGTATTTTATTGTAATTCTTTCCTAACAGCACACACCCACAGTGTAAATTTGTGATTTTGGAGGAAATCTTTGGCAACTTGGCAATGCTAGGCCATAGAGCCGAAATTAGAATTGAAATGCTTGGAATTATGTTATTAGAACCAACATTTATAACAATACATAGAAATTGTATCCATACAGTATGGACAACAGGACATTCGTGGAAGAAATGAAAACAAACAAAGTATCTATAGTAATTGCATTTTAATAGATATCCATTTAAATTGAGTTCGTTACATTCAAATAATCTAATGTATGCTGCGAAAAGGTGTATTCAGTATCTAATATCTGTACATCTCATATACCGGTACATGGTAGTGTTTGGAAGAGAATTTTTTTCAAAGTGGTAATGTTCCAGTAAAATATTGAAAAACTTAACATCAATTTTTCTTTGTGTATAAAATACGAGTGTTTTATATGATTCATGCCACCAGTGAGCAGGTTTGGTTGGATATATAGGGTCATGTGCTGTGTTGGTAGCATTAAGATTCATATGAGTGTGTACTAGTGCATTGGTTGTGGCGTCATCGTGTCAGTGTATTTCCTTGATGAGTCATACTTTGATCATGCTGTAATTGTATCTTATTGCTATATAACTCGTACCTCTGCTTACTCTAAAAGCGTTGTTTTTATTATCGTATGTCTGCGTATACAAGTATGAAAGCTGCGTATACAAGTATGAAAAGAAAGTTGTACCTTTGCATTGCAAACCCTGAGAATAAAGGCCGTACAATAGAGAGCCACAGTGGTCGCAGAAGGTGAAAAACGGGTAATTGTGGGGTCGGAACTTGTGGGGCACGTTGAAGTTGATCCGACCCAGCGACGGGTTCTCCTGGGAAATAAGCATTGAGCAATAAATACACAGACAAATCTTAACATATCATCACTGTAAGTTATGCGCTTTGAGCAGGGAATTGCTTGGCACCATTTATCTTGTTTAAACACACATTTTCATTTGATAACACTCATTTTAATGCTTATTTTCTGTGATAAAAAACTTAATTGAGTGCAAAAAAGATTTTTTTTCAATATGGTTTTGCAGACAAAACGGCAAAATACACAATTTCTCATCTAAAGCAAACTTGTGTATTAAGTGTTTCTAACGTTACCTTTGGCAACAATATTGAAAAATAACAATGCTGGCTTAATTAATTTAAATCAGTCTTGCATGTTTAGGAAAAGGAAAATGCCAAATCAATCTTGTGGTAAAACATGGATTAAATGTGCTTTTAATGCCAACTTGACATTCTCTCTACCATAAGTGATAATAGCATAAAACTATAAAATTGTTCTTTTAAATGTTGAATAATTGTATGATGCATCTTACTGGTATATAAGCTGTATCTTTACCTACTCTAAATTTGCAACAACATACAGTTGTTTTGATTATTGTATGTCTGCGTATACAAGTAGTTATGGGAATTAACATAAAAAACAATAAAACTACAAAAAGAAACTTCAAAAAATGAACTATCTTTCATGACAAGCAAGCAATAGCACAGAAACTACATCAACTTACGGGTATTTCTGTTTTGCAGCCAGGACATTTCTTTAAAACTAGTTCATGGCATCTCTTATGCACAACACATGTGCATGCTGTTGAAAAATATAAACATTTGGTTAAACCTTTAAATATATCCATTGATTAACCATAATTAAACATATGCATCGAAATTTGGTAATAGAATCGAGTTGTTTTTCCAAAGGTGAACATGAAAATTTATATTTTAGAAAAATATTTATTAAAATATCAGCCAATAAATGTTAGAATTTATTCCTTTGGTATCAGTATATATATCTCTCTATATATAAGATAAATAAGGAAATTGTTAAAAAATTGTGTTTTTTTAAAATATCTATTGTCAATGCCGACCTAAGTTGCACGGTATTCAGTGATTACACCAACAGTCATTAACACCATCAATCAATCATAGGCAATTAGCAATATGACAATCTATTTATAGATTCTACAACATACAGGTTACATCTGCCAAAATCTAACTTTTCTCTATTTATTATCCACAGTAGGAAATATGGTTACTTCATTAAACATTATAGTAGGCATTGTGATGCACAATTGGGGCATATTTCTGTACAAATCCGTTTATGATGTCACATTTTGTAACCATGATTGATACTGACCAGTAACATTGTGCATAGCGTAAAGCGAAAATGAGGTCACGATAAATATGAATAAATAATCATTCGTTCGTAGTAACATACTGGTTTGTAACTGGCCTTTTAAGCCTATTTCCCGCCCCCACCAATGGAATGTAATACGAACATAGAATAGCATTAATGATCCAGTTAGAATGAATATTTAAAATGCTTTCAGAGTAATTCATAATTGATGAGAAGTTGGTATTTAAGGAGAAATTCCACCACACAGCGGAGGGTTACATAGAATTCGGAGAACAGTGTTGTAAAAGGTCAAATTGGGGTAAGATTACACCGAAAATCCAATAATTGTGAACTTACATTGGCACTGGTAACCTTGCTTCCCCACTAAACCCCTGGAAAATAAAGTTTGTTAAATTTGTTAAAAGATTGTTCGATTATTGCAACAATGGAAACTGTGAGGGTTGTCAACCTATGCGTGACCTTTGCACTAGAAAAACGTGTTTAGATTTAAATTATCTTGCCGTTCGTCATAAAAAGCAAAATTTACCAATGTTTTTGTAGAAGGTGTCTCTCAGTGGCTAAAATGCCTTGAAGAATATTTTTATTTTTATTTTGAGGATTATTTTGTAACTTTAATTAAAAAATAAAAATTTCAACGACAATCTAAAAGAAAAAAATTGTTCAAAGCCCTGGTTTAATACTAGATTAAAGTTACCCTGCATATGTGAAAGTATACACATCCAATATATTGCTCTGCCATTAACAGTTATATGATCTCGACTGCTTTTTAACATTTGTAGCATATGAAGCCAAGAGATCAGACACAATAATCAATAACTACAAGGGAATGGTAGACATAACGGTGCCATTTCTCTCCGTATGGATCTGTCTTATCAGTTTATCACAAATACAATATTTAACGTAAGTGAGTCCAGTACACAATTTGATTTCGAATTAATGAGTGGTTTGGAAGAAATGTCTATAAAAAGAGCCAATACAGCCTGTGCCAAGCGTGATGTGTGCACATATATGGCATAGCACCAACCAACAATTTGTGGCAACAATTAGAACAGAAGATACTTTAAATCCCAGCCATGTCGATCTAGTAGGTAAATTACACAGCATGAAAAACATAGGCACTGTGACTGTGTATCCGTTGATCAACCAAATTTGTTATCATTTGACCAATAAAATAATATGTACTGGTTAACCGAATTTGACAGAAAATCAGTTGTAAATAAATTTAACTATCAATTAACATTACTTCAGGTCGCTTTACATTATAACGCAATGTCTAATAAAATAGATTTAACTTTTAAGACCAAGAAATTGCCAAAAAGCAAACTGGTATTCGATTTTTTTTATCAGTTAGTCGTTATCTGAATCTCAGTTAAAGCACAGCCCAGATGGGCTCACATCCACTTTGATTGAAAATGACAACAAATCTATAAAACTTCCATGTTTTACTGGAAAAACTTTCATCACACACTGCTGTTGAATGTTTTCATCACACACTGCTGTTGTTTGCATCATGTAGGTTGTTGTTTGGCCCTCTGTGACAGCCACTCCAAACTACAATGCCGAACACAATCAACAATGAACACAGACTCTTCCTACAAGGAAGGGACAATCCACACACATTTCTGACAATACATTCATGTCTTGTACTTTGGAAGAAAAGAGCTTCCACTATAAAAGTGGAATCCCGTGTTGACCTGACACTCCTCAACATACATACAAATATGTGATTTACATTGTCACTAAAATAAGCGTTGGATTCTTGAGGTAACTATGGGATAATGGATTGTAGGTTTAATTCAAATCCTGGTGGGTAAGACTGTGTTTAACCACTGAAAAAACGAATTAATTCTCAAATTAAATATGTGGCTGTTTCACAATTTATCAGTTGCCTTTTTTTAACTGCAGGAAATCCTACTTTGGCTTGTCAACATAGTCTATATTATTTACATCACATAAACAGTTTTTTTGTCGATTTGTGATTTTGGATTAAACCTTTGGCAACTTGGCAATGCTAGGTCATAGAATCGAAAATATAATTAAAATACTTTGAATTTAGTAATTTGAATCAACATTTATAACAAGCAAATCAACATTTAAAAGGTAAAAATTGTACCCCTGCAGTACAGACTACAGGGCATTTGTGGAAATAAAAACTAAACTAAGTATATATAGCAATCGAATTTTAATAGATAACCGTTCTGGTTGTTATCAAATTGACTTCGATCCGTGGAACTTTGAGAGAAATTATCCAAAAATAAAGCAATATCAGTTTGGAAGGTAAGGATAGGGGGCAATTTTGAAAGAAAGAAATTTATGTAAATTTATAACTAAAAAGGATTGTTTCCCTTAGTTTACTAGTTTGTAATTGGAATTAAAACTTATGTTAATTTATTAAATCTGCTCTGGCTTATTTTTAACATTAAGTTCAATAGTCCAAATTGCAACAAGCGATATCCCATATACAAATCTGTTCTGGCTTATTTCTAACATCAAGTTCCCATATTGTTTTAATTCCCTACACATGACTCACCCATTAGAACATTCAAAAACTGCAGAACCGGCGCACTTGAAAAGCCTGTAAATCTCTCACTTATGTAAAATAATGCTGGAAACACACCCACAAACACCCACTTAACAGGACCACTGGACCAGAACCTCTCTTCACAATTTTTAACTCAGCCAACAAATAATAAAAGTCCAGAACCACTTTATACTTCTACCGAAATTGTAACAGTATCCAAAAAGTTTTTTAAAGAAATTACATTTTAAGTTAACATCGTTGATGTTTGTAACAGTATCTAAAACTGTTTTAAAAGAAATAAAATACTAACTAACCAAATTAATCACGTTTAAGTTACCCCTAATCGTGCCATTTTTAATAAACTTTGCACTATCAGACACATTGCAAAAGTTGTGTAGAATAGGATTCGAAATTATTACTTGAAAATATAAAGATAACTGTAATGTGCATAGGTCTACACTCAAATTTATTTTATTATTTATTGATAGGCTTTGCGGGTAATAAAGCTATTTTAAGTGTCAGCTTCAAACAAAACCGAGGGAGTTTGTTTTGTTTTATCACTTATAGGTGGTGATTGAATTTATTTGAACCTTCAGTGCCACATAGTCACCAAGTGACCTTTAGATCCGGCCAAATCCCTAGTGGCATGCCAAGTGAATCATTTAAACCATGAATAATCTTTAACGCCTGGATTTTTAAAACAATGACTACTTTTCACTTAGGAAAAATAACACTTTATTGGTCATTTATAACAGTTATAATCTTATTAGAATATTAAAGGGTAATTGGGTATGGCACTTTGTATTATTATGACAGTTTAAATGACCTCTTTAAAATTTATGACTGCATTTACAGCTTCTAATTGTATAACTTTGCTAACAGTCTAAATGGCTAGTTAAGTAGCCTATTTAATATTTTATATACAGTGTAGTATAAACATACACTGCATGCAAGCATACAGTTTCCCATGGGTGTTTGCGTAATATAACTATGAATCATGGCATGTATGTTTATAAATATGCATGCAACTTTTTGTTTTAACACTGTCACTAAATCCTTTGAGAATAGAGAAGATAAATAAGAAATAATTTGTGTTAAAATGTAATTGTTCACTGGTTAACTGCAGCATTCTCTTGGGACGTGACGCTTCCCGTTTAAAATGATGCACAAATAAGGCCATGTAGGTGCTTACCATATAAAATCTTTGCAGTGTGAGCAGAAGGTTGGCTGCCTTAGGTACGTGGCAAGGAACTTGTGGCCGCTGACACGGTGGATACGTCTTCGAACGGCGTTTCGACGTCCACGTTTACGCTCTTTCAGTTTAAACTTGTGGCTCGCGTTGGCTCCTATGTAAAGTTGCATTGTTAAAATTATTGCATAAAACTTAGCAGCTCTCAAAACTGTTGAGTACAGTGGGATTCCTTTTACTAAGCGGTTTCCACACAATACCAGTAGTTTGTGTACATCTATCAGATGAATGGTAGACTGTGTAGAATAAACTATGCAGATTTTTTACTCGTGGGAATGATTACATAATATGGAGCATTTAAAATTATCAGTCTATATCTAAATTAGGAGATTCCCTTTAAAGGTATTGAAAAGTGACTAACAATTGGTAAAAATGGAGTGGGCAAGTTCCGCAAGTATCATATATTTTGCATAATGTCACCCCACATTTTCCACTAAAGCAGCTTGCCATTCAAAAGCTCCATATGTTGAACATTTGGTTGCTCTGTGGCATGTCACCAATGGTACTTTTTAACAACAAATATATGTAGAAAATCAAAACAAATTAATAAAATTGAAGCAATCGATTGTAAACCTTACGATAAGTGGTATTGATTTTTATTTAATTAATTAAGTACGGTAGCATGTGCAGGTAAGTTGAATGAATTACCCTTCCTTTTTTGGGAATAAAAAAGTGGTACCATTCCGTTGTATCAAATGTGCTGATCATACAACAGTGTGGATGTTATTAATATTGTTAGTTTAACACAAATGCGAACGGTTAAAACACCCAGTGTTACATGACTTGGATACTTCTATAACTCTGATGTAGTACCTCTGTAAATTTGGTACCTTTGTAAAACTTTTTATAAAATAGAATATTCACTTTTTTTCCTGTGAATGGGAAAACGCAAGGGACGTTATCATACAGGACATCATAAGATTAATTCGCGCCCACAGTCGGGTTACCAGAGGTATTGCAGTGTGTTGTGCATGATTCACACGTTCCTTCAGTTTAGTAGAAACCATTAATCAATGTAGTGGAAACCATTAATAATGGGTTCAGGCAATGTCAGTTAAGTGCCTTGCACAAGGACACAACCGACTAGAAAGCAACAAGTTTCAAACCAGCAACCTTTCGGCTAACAGGCGACGCACCCACCTAATCGGTCATACAAATGTTTTACGTAGGCTAAGTGTGACGCAAACAAAATATTGCGTCACCAACTACAACAAAGCAAGTCTGAGTAACACCATTTTGTCAACAAAACTCTTAAAAACGAACACTTTTGCGCCAGGGTTGGTTGTTTGAAAACAAAAAAGCTGTCAAGAACACATCTATTGTTTGCTTGTTGAGTATAATTTAAAAATAGTGTTGTTATGCAATGGTTAAGATTCAATGTCCTAAGTAACATATTACCGGTACTATAAAATATGGGTTCGTAACCCTAGTCAACTAGTGTTTGCACATAATTAAATAATTCTGAATATTTTATTACTTTTTTATCAATCTTAGTACGGTATCTAAGTGAAGTGTAAATTGGAATTTATATAAAAAAGGAATACATAATTCATGAACTTACCTAGCTGCAATTTTATCGTGACTTTCAGTCTGCCAGTAGGTTCTAGGTCGAGCTGCGAAAATTAATTTCAATATTTATTGGAAAAGTTGTCAGTTAATTCAGTCATTGTGTATAATGCACTTTGATGGAATTCAATAAGATACAATATTTAAAGAACACAACATTTTTTAGGAATTTTAAGCTTGGATCAAATTTGTTTTAAAATGTTACCAATATATAGCATTAATTTTGGCAAAGCATTAATGCTGGTTCCGACTGCTTTACTAGTGGAAGCCTTAGTATTTTTTTAGACTTATATTGATACCTCTTATATTGATTCCCCAACCCACAGTAAGGTTGCTGCAGCTATTTATGGCATGTATTTGTCTAAATATAATTGATTGGTTGCAAGGCACCTTTCGAACTATTCTCCTATTATATAATCACATTCAGTTGACTTAACTTATGACATGAAATAAATGCATCAAATAGTAAACTTTGTAGCTGTCACAGGAATGCAATATATATTGATACCACATGATTTATTGGGTTGAATAGTCAACAATGTTTCAAATTAACTAGTCTGCAAGTTCACATATGCTTGAAAACCAATGTCTCGTTCCTAAGTATTAACAATCATATATAGAAACTTTTTTTTAAAAAATTTGAAGGAATTTCTTGAAACTATTTTTTTGTGATATGAATATGTGAAAGGAAACGTTAATCTGTAAAAGAATGTTAAGCTTTGTTTATTGGGCTTGTACAAATATACATAAAGTATATATAAATGACATTAAACACAAGCATAAACTGGTTGTTTTGCAAAAGGTGCGCATCATGTTTGAGTAATATTATGAATTTTAGTTCACACAAGAGGGTTAATTTAAACTACATATTTTCCAATTTTCTGCCTACAGACCCATTACAACAAAAAGAAAAATTCACTGCCGTAAGTATGTAAAAACTTACCAGATATAACATTTTTAAACATTATGGATTTGATACCGGTAATATAACTTTTTATGACTGGATCTTACATTTGAAATATTATCAAATCAATATATTCTAAAGTTGACTCTGCATGATAGAAACTCACCCATAACTCTTTCCCTTGTGAGTGGTGTTCGTCAAAGAAGGTTGGAAGTGCAAGTTGTGCGTCGGCCACAAAGTCATCCCCACCCACTGACGCATCATGGAAGACGCGGAAAGTTATCACCTCCGCATTTACAACCTGGAAGATGGGGTGGATTTCAGGAAATTTTTTTTAAATACCTTTGTCAAAATATATCCTTTTAAGGCACATTTTTGTTGGATATTCTGGTGATTTTGGTTAAACAACACACGGTTTAGGAGGATTTTGGTTAAACAACACATTGTAACATGTCCGGTAACCCGATAGTGGATATGCATTATTTAAACCAATTTAAACCATCCTACATTTTCGCATCCGCAATATAAGAACTATGGATGAATTCGACGAGAAATCGTGAGTGCAAAGGCTGGTGGTTCTAACATATTGGTGACAACTTGTACTAAGATTTTTTTGCTGCATAACGACATATTGGGGTATTTTTCTTAATAATGATTCTGCCACAAAATGTGCATGCTATTGTCAGATATCTCTCATACTAATTGCATAACATCCCACCAAAACCACTTACATGATCGGAAAATTCCTCTTCCCAAATAGGCGATAGGGTTTTTGATTTGGTTGAAGTTTTTCCGATAATATGATCGTCAATATTTATCTCCACGTAAGGGTCAAGGGTCGACACGGTGATGCCTGGTAATCGCTTGCTGAATGCAGTCGGTCGTAAGTCCGACGCTTCATTCAGCTTCACATTAACAGTCCCGGAAAAGGACCCAGACATTTCGACAGTAACAACACGTCCACAAGATAAAAGTTAAAGTGTAATGTACGGTAAAACTAAAATTGATAAAATCTGTAATAAAATGGTGAGGTAATCCAGGAACAGCGCAAGAAGTTAATAATATGGTCGATGGATTTGTTATTTCTAACCTGGCGGGTGTGAAAATTTTGAGTGTTATCCATCTGATAACTCATTTTTATGGTCCAGTTGTATATAAATGGTAAATACCACATTACTAACAGCGATATGTTTTTTTCCTAAGAAATTAAATAATTATTAATTAAAACAAAATATTAAAGGGAAAGAACAGCTAAAGACATAGGTTGACCATCTTGTCAACTGTACTACTGTTACAGTTTAACCTAGCCATTGAAGTTTAGGGATTAGACTATGTCTGATAAGTGTCTTGCCTAAGGACCAAATTGCTAGCATCTACATTGAATCCTACAACTTTTATACTAAAAAAAATTATGCACTACACCAAGATATGTGGTGTGGATATAGTCTATCGCATAAGTACCAATAAGTAACTGTAAACACCACAAACAGATTGTATAACACTATCTACCTACATACTAATTTCCTTACATCTCAAATTTCACACCCAATCAATTTACAATTGATTTTTTGAGAATTGCGTTACGGAACATATTTTATAAACTTGTGAATGACGTCAATAAAATATCGATACCATTAGCCAACCTAGAAATGTATTCTTATATATAATCTAACCTACTTTATAAGTGCAAAAAAGACTAAGAACATCAAGAGTTATTTAGTTTTTAAACAACAACAATGCGCTCGCGGTAGCTAAGAGCAAGCTAAACGTTGTTCGCGGAAATAAACTCTTAATGCTGTATCAATTATATTCTCTATTAACTAAACCTGCGAATCGCAAATAAGACGCAGTCTACAGTTAGTGGATTGAAAAATGACTTCCTTAATTTAATATTTACTTCCTTCTATGCATATCTACACTTAACAAACATTACACTCTTAGCTCGTTTACGAGTTCTTGGAAATTACACAACAAGCTTAAAAGGAAACTCGTAGGTAGCGAAGGGGGAATTTGCAGCATTGCCTTTATAATTGATCGGTGGCGCCGTTAGTGATTTATTTGTTTCGGTTATTTATACGCATGGTGTCAACAACAGAAGGTTCTATTTCTCCCAAAAAGGACGGTCGTGTGGCTGAATGGTTAGCGCGATTGATACATATACCTTTCTATACAAAAACGGTCCAAGTGACAAGCCCAAAAAAGGTCGTGTTGCAGTTCAGGAGTGTGGTCGAATGGTTAACGCGGACGATACATATAAAAAAACTTATTACGGGTTCGAAACTTATACCGGTTAAAAAGGGTCGTGTGGCCGAATGATACCGACTCTTATATAAAAACGGTGCTAGTGACGAGTTCGATAAAAAACGAAAAGGTCGTTGACGGAATAGATAACGCGACGGATTCATATACCGTTTTTATATCAAAAATAGTATTGGTGCCTAGCCCATCATTTGTTCGAAACTTAGTTCGGTAGAAATAGGATAGGATATTCATCTTTATCCCCGTGAATGGGAAAACCAAGGAGGTTAACACACGGGCAATCGTCAGATCACCTCGCGCCCATCGTCGGGTTACCGGAGGCCGGAGCTATTGCAGTGTGTTGTATATGATAGACACGTTCCTTCAATTTGGTAGAACCCATAAATCCGGTGGGCTCAGGCAATGTCCGTAAAGTGCCTTGCCCAAGGACACAACCGACTAGCTAGCGACCAGTCTCGCACCTTCAACCTTTCGATTGAAAGGCGACGCACTTAACCGTTAGACCAACGGGCCGGACAAGAAATAAAATTGGACATACGTCTGTCTCCTTACTCAGCGGTCTAAGCCCAGTGGATGATTGGTTTAACTGTCACCAGAACAAATGGATGAGCAATTTAAATAC
This sequence comes from Ciona savignyi, assembly GCA_000149265.1. Lineage (NCBI taxonomy): Eukaryota > Metazoa > Chordata > Ascidiacea > Phlebobranchia > Cionidae > Ciona > Ciona savignyi. The sequence goes on along the minus strand of CH003313.1, from coordinate 2,973,567 downwards.
AAACATATGCAGGCAGCAAATACCCATCTTTCCGGCAACCCTACGATGAGCACGATGTATTCTGACACTTGCCTGTGTTATAACGCTTTCATGTTTTCCCACCTAAATAAAAAAAATATATATTTCTAACCTAATGCTATAAAGACACAATCTGAGTGTTATCCAGCCGTAATCTGGTAAACACCGTCGGGTGAGTCGGCCTACGGTTAAGCAAGGCAGGGGAGAAGGAAAACAACACCTTTTTATGTCAAGACGTCGATGACCGTACAGCGTATGCACAATTTGCAGGATGCTGCGACTAACACTTTAACCCGAGTTATAAGGGTAAGTTTAACCGGTTTCTTTTTCCAACTCAATTACAAACAAATTTTTATGCTTTTTAGGTATCCAGCTATAAAGGTAAAGTTAGTATAACATAAAAACAATATATAGTTAAAAACCAGCTAAAATAAATTTGATTATATGTGCTGGATTACGTTAATGTGCGTTTAACCAATATTCAATTGATTGGGTGGCTTCCTAAATCTAACGTCTGCGACTGTGGTCAAAGTAAGCAGGGTTGAATGTTGATTTGTAGTATTTGATGTTGGATTGTAGTATTTGATACTGCGAAGCTTATATTGTTGTACATATATTTGGACGTTTTCAGTATGCACGGCAGAGGAAGAGCAATGGGTAAGTTTATTCGAAATTATTATTATTGTAGATTGTATACCTCGTGAATACGTAATGGAGCGTTATGCGTAATCCTAAGATTACTTTGAATCGAGCGTCGTCTTGCCGGAGAAATTGCAGTGTGTAGCAAATCCGTGTTTTTGTCATTATTTAATATGAACCGCGTGTATCTTTATCAGTTATTATTGGTTCCATGTGATTCCCCCTTTACACGGTTGTAAAACACCTTTAACGCGACCGCGAGTTCAAACACTTCCTGAACTTCCTATTTCCCATATGGGCTAATGCCATGCCTCTTTGTTTTGCAAACATGAATTAATATCATATAGTTTAGAACCGTGGCTCCTGCAGTAAACAGTGCAGAGAAGCCGAGTTCAGTGTTTGTTAAGTCGTGCCCGCATATAATGAATTAATCATCAATGCGTGTTTCATTGTATCTGCATTTGGTCAAGAATAAAAGAACCTTTCGTTGCGGAGTTTGGATCGTGAGAGTGACAAATTAGTACAAGTAGCAACAGGACCCAAATTAACTTATCAAAACGCTACAAGTGTGTTATATATGCTTTAGAGATTCCTTCAGTTTTAGAACCGTTTAATGGATCCAAATACAATGTAGCCTTAGACTACAAAGTCACATTAAATTATATCCAAATATTTCAATGCACGTACGCCATTACAATTTTTAAAGAGCTTGCACTTGCAGTATGTAATGACTAATGTAATGCCGCCTAAGGTTTTGTTGCAAAGCCAAGTGGGCAAGTGCGGCACGCAGATTCAACTGTGACCTTAGTGTCCGTAGCGGTCAAGATACTTTACCGACATCACCCTAATTGGATTACTGGTAGTGGGTTAAACTGCAACAGTAGAAACACTCTTCAACATACATATAGCATAGCATGTATTTAGCTCTAAAAACTGGACCAAGGGCATAAGTTAGTCTAATCGATTAACTTGGTGGTTGGTGCACTACCTTTCAGCCAAGGGTTACTGTTTTAAAACTGGTCGCTAGCTAGTTGGTTGTGTCCTTGGGCAAAGCACTTAACGGTCATTGCCTGTACCCAGCAGTTTAATGGGTTTTAATAAATTGTAGGAGTAACTCAATCATACACATCATCTGTCCATGTTTTGTTATTTTTTATCAAAACCCAATCAAACATGTGTGAAACAAATTTAATATTCAACTGTGGGCCTGTAATTTTTTTAATACAGCCTTGTAGTAAAACAGCATGATCAATTGCTTTCATTTATACAGTCTCATAACCTTCTGCCACAAATGTTTGTTACTAAATTAGTCACCTTCCAGGCCAGCCCAGTGTGCGGCGTAAAGTTCCACTTCTTCCCATGCCCCGAGCTTCCCACCCACGTCATGCTCATCATGGTCAGAAACACAACTTGCTGCTATCGAAACCAGGTGTTCGACAACCAAGACCTTCTTTTTTATCGGTATGATTTTGTGTTTTTTTTCTGAATATCTTGAGGATTTTTGCAAACAGTTCTACATACTTTTTTGAATAGTTTGTTGTCTCAGTATTAAATTTGGATATTTATGTTTTATTTCTGTAAATAGGAAAATGCAAGGACCACCATCTGGTAACTGGAGCAATTTAAGTGTGTTGTGTATTATGCACATGTTATTTTAATTTTGTAGAACCCATTAATCCACTGATCCACAAAGCTAACCGGTCGGACAAATTTGAGGGCCATTATTTATTAAGATAATACATACATATCGGTCTTAACTCGTATAATAAATATAGTGGCTACTTTATACAAATTCAAATGCAAGATACCAAATATCACATGTTTTATGGAAAGGAGCTAAATGATGGAGGTCCCATTTTTTATACATTCTACATTGTTAAAATTATTACCGGAACATTTAATTTGAAACTAAATTTACCAAAAAAAAACTTTACTATTACCTTTTTAACTGGTACGGTATCTAAGATTTTGTTGTATTTCTACTTTTATTACCGGTATCTAAACAGTACATTAGTATGACAAACCAACATGATGTTATACAGCATAGTGTGAGACCACGGTTGCCTCAACCACTGCAAGACGGAGGGTTCTTGGCTCCACACTTGAGACAACATTCAGGTAAAATTTTTAAACAAACTTCATATATATTGTATTGGACTTGAGTAGTTTTTAACAAGTTTTCATTTCTTCTTTCCATTCACATTGTATTTTTTTCTCCTGCAAAAAAACTCAGAAGGGCTTTATAACATGTTGATTAGAGTACATGTGTTTGGATTTTTTGTTGGTTAGTACTCTAGGTCGGTAGTGTTCGCTACATAACTTTTTATTACTCAGGTCAAATGTCTGGATCTCGACTCCACAACAGACAACCTCCAAGAAGTCAAGCTTATCAGGAAGATACTCAATATCAGGAAGATGACCAGTATGAGGAGGAGATGTATTATCCTTCCAGAGATCACCTTCCAAGACGTGATCAACCCCCTTCACCTCCAAGACACCATTCCCCAATATCACAGATGATGCGCGCGTCCCCTCATCTAAATATTGACCGACCCTCCCCCCATGAAATACGTCGCTCCCCAGGAAGACATGACATGAGGCATTCTCCACCTCGGCATGAAGTGAGGCCATCGACGTATGGGAATAAAACTCGACGCTCCCCCACCCGACAAACGATCCGAAGATCTCCTCCCCGGCGGGCGGCGTTAAGACAAGAAAACAGACACCCTGTGCACGGGCAGGTAAATCGCCGCTCTTCAGTCGAAGAGGCTGCACGAGAGACTGGTCAGGAGACGGATATGGAGGAAGCATACAGACTCCATCGTGAGAAGCTTAGTCGATCAATTCGGGAGCGAAAAATTCGCCAGGATGAGGAATCAGGGCGAAACACACCAAATGAGGATGACCGACAACCTCTTCATGATACATCACACCAGGATGAGGTGTTAAGTGAAGATCCTGGTTATGAGGAAGCAGGTAATGATGCAATGGAGCAAGATATGAGTGGGTTGTCGTGTCTCGCTCATTACCTGCTTCATATTAAAACCCTCAAGTCGAAGAAAGCTAATGAAGAAATAGAAAAGTAAGTTGGTATTTGCAAATGGTGGGAGGGAAAGTAAAGTTTGTGAGGATACATAATCTCTTGGGAATTAGGAGTGGGTAATTGTTGATATCCGTAAAGACACAAAATTATACAACAAACAAAAAGAAATTTAATTTCTTAACACTTTTTAATATCAACTTGTCAGAATTAATATGATGTCGTCTTGGGTCTTGGGGATGATGTCGTCTTGGGTTGTACCGTACGCAAATGGTAACTGCTGTTACAACATGTCAATATCACTATTCACAAAGTAGACCAAAGCACATGCTCGGTTAAAACTAATTCGCGTAGTTCTAGCAAACATTGATGCATTTACTAAAACTAAATGGGATCAGAATTAAACATTCACACAATTGTATGGTATAGAAAATAAGTTGACACCTTCTAGGATGGCGAGTACTTACATTAAAATTAGTACATTATAGTTAAGAATACCTTACTGCAATGCCAGTGATGTAATTTAGCCTGAATACTATGTTCAAACTAACCTTAATTGCTTAGCTTCTAGACACTAACCAGTTTACCACATATGGGTCTATCAAACCAGTCTGCCGGTTGATAGACTAACTAAAACAAGACAATCTTTTACACAAATTGACCTCCCATGCCTTGAAGGAAGGCAGGTATTAAAAAGTTATTCACACAACTTGTGTGACACAAGTACAAATTGACACCTAAAATATATTGAACACTTTGCAATAAAGAAGCATACATCTGATTTAAACTAATACTGACTTGGTTTTTCTATAATTATAACCAACTTCTAAACAACATTGAGTTTATTTTTTCAACCAGAAATATAAAGGAAACTAAAAATGATCAAAAATACTTTAAAATTGGTTTTAAAAACTTAATCTTGGTTAATCTTAAATTATTTAATCAGGTTTTCATATAAAAAAGCAATTTAAATCGGTGTTACAAATGACAATGTCTGTTCAGGCTGTACAACTTAAAAGCTATTGTGCACTGTTCATACAATTTACTAATTTCTTGATTTTTAACTAGTCGAATTGAAAAATCAGATAACCAATACACACAGCCACTACAACCTCCAATAACCATAACAAAACACTACAACTATTTCTTAATTTTACTGCAGTAAAGAACGAGAAGCAGAAGGCAATGTTATACCAGAACAATCAATAAAATTAGAAGCCCCACATTCCTCAACTAAGGAACTTGAAACAAATGAACAAAACGATCAAATTAAATCCGAACACTCTGACCAGGAAAGTGGGGGTAAAAAAATGAAAATCCAGCTTTCTAACTACGTAAATGTGGCAAACGGCGACAAAAGTGGTTTCTCGGAAAAAATACCATTTCTTGATGAATCCAGTGCTCTTTCCCCACCGAGTGGTGATCAAGATACCTCTATGGATGGGAAGCGGTCGGATGCTGATGACGCCGCTGACGCCGCTGAAAAGGGTCATGAGCTTTCCGAAGAAACAAGTCGTAAAGTGGCCACCGATATAGGGTTTGAATCGAGGCATTTGGTCATTACAACAGTGAGTATGCTTCCACACTTCTGTGTCAATTTAAACGCTGTAGGTGTACCACAGTTCAACATGACGATATAAATCTATATATGTATTCTACACACAGTCATACAATTTAAGAGTGGGAGTTTCTAAAATTTGCAGTGAGTGGCTGAATTGCACCTGATGACTCAATATATCACATACCGGTACCACAAAGAAAAGTTAATCATACAAAACATTATTCAAGGTTGTGTGATTTTACTGTCGGTAATTACGATAAGACTTATTGGTTCACTGGCCAGAAAAATAATGAAAATACAGTATGTTAGAGTGCCAACCAAAAGTACTATTTAAAAAATAAATTTTCAAGCACAATTGAATACTACTATTTAATATACAACATGGTGTATGTAGCAAACTTCTTATCCATGTTTAAACATTATGTTCTTGCGGTTGTGGGTTATCAAATAAAAAAACAAAAAATAGTAAACACTATATAATAAA
>CH003313.1:2910796-2967725 GCA_000149265.1 Ciona savignyi | reverse complement strand
TCTACAGTTGCAAATGCATAAAAATAAACTTGTAGTATATTACTACCTTGTGGAACTAAAAAAGTTTCCCAGTTTACCAATATGTTATCCATAATGTCCACACTATCATGACCTGTTAAAAACTTTAGTTCTCATATATTTTACTTTAGCAACTTTAAAGATTAAAAACCTAAATTCTAACTATGGTAAAATTAGTGTATTCATTAGATCAATCGTATTTAATTTTACAAAAGAACATTCTGAGAGTTAAAAATATTCCGAACCATTTAAGCAACTTTTGAACAATATAGACGTGAAAAAAACACATGTCCCCAACATTATTTAAACAAATAGCATTGGAATTAATTTCAGTAAGCAACCAAATACCAACCACACATTGTCAAGATGGCATTTTCAAGAGATGAAAGGTCATGGAAGATAATAACGTCATCAAATCACTTACTAGAATAAATTGTTTGCTAAATTTATGTAAACCATGACAACTACTTACAAACTGTAAGATTAAATTCATCTCTAAATCTAATCCGACCGCATTAAATCATGGTATAAATAGTTTTATGCAAAATAATTTTAAATAAAATTTTAAGATGATTAATGGTTAACTCTTGTTAACAGAACATAGTTCCATTTGGCAATACGTAATAACCATTTACTACGCACATGTAAATGATCTAATGCGAAAGACAGTTTTATTGAGACATTTGTATAGTTTTAATATATATAGCCTATTCTATTAAGCATATACAGTATCCAATTCATGCAAAATTATAAAAACAAATGGTTTGATCATGTCTCACTAGTTTTTCGTGTCATGGCAAGCATCTGTATAAAAATATACAAATTTACAAATGAATGCAATTGTGCATAACTAGGATGTTGCATTCACCCCCCCCCCACAACTCTCTTTACACAAATACACAGATACTTGCTACAGGTTTGTTACATATTTAGTTAAACCTTAATTTGATTCACAAATGTTAAACTTGACCCGTTTTGAACATAACTTTGTTCCTCAGCATTTCAAAGATGTTCCCGATAACGACATACCAGAAGAAAACCGGTAATTTGAAACTTCTTTAAATTATCTATTGAACAACAAGTTTATCATGTAACTTGATATTTATCCAAGATCAAAGAAGCAGGATCTCACTTGGTTTTGTAAAGTTTGCGACATGAAAATCATGGAGGAGAAGATAATCCACTTTCGAACGAGTGAACATAAGGTACGAGGCGTCTTTTGTAGCTTTGGTGTCATGTTTGGGGCTGTTGTTGTTTTCGTCTGCAATTGATATTGTGAAGATGGCAGCAGAAAGATACATTGGGTAGTTGAATAGTTTATATAATGCAAATATATTTGAACGTTATTCGCTTGCATGTTTTCACTGAATTAATGAGTTAAAGCAGGAGTGTTAAACTAATAGGTTTTTAAATATGCATTATTCTATTTTGGAAATTGTGTTAACATCCATTTTTTATAAACTTTCTGTAAATTGTCTGTTTGAATAATCACTTTTTATGTTGAAAGGTTTAAAAATATATTACATTTAATCTAAAAGCTTAGAAAATATAATTTTTGAGTGTTTAAGGACTTATTAAAGGTCTTTGCGGAATCAATTCTCCTACATATTCTGTTTCTTTCTACTTTGTTAATTGCTGTTGTCATAATCAACAGGAGAAAAAGAAGTGGCAACGACCATATTGTGACGTTTGCGACTTGTGGTTTCGACACCCAAGACAGCTGGTTCAGCATGTGAAGGCACCAAAGCACAAATCTATGGCTCAAACCTTCGAAAATGATGAAGAAACAAACAGGTGCTAAATTTTAACATCATGTTTGTCCGTTTTGTAAGCAAGTCCATGGGATCTTGTATGGCGGAGTCTTATAAAGTGCAGACCTGGAGTCTTATAAAGTGCAGTTGTAACTTCCATGTAGAACTTCTCCTATAAACTTTAAAATGAGTATTATTTTTAATTCAATTACGCATGTTGTTTAAATTGGCTACACAGTGCAGAGTTTACTCTAACCAAGGGGTGGGCAACTTCTCTAGTCGTCGGCCATATGTGGGAATATAAATTTCTTGTTGGACCGGATTATTACATGAATAGTATTCAGTATCTTAATTACAAGATATAGTTAGATACAGTCTGCGGGCCGGTCAAAATCCTTTCACGGGACGGACCAGGCCCACGGGCCTTATGTTGCCCATGCCTTGTCTAATTGGTTGAACTTTCAGTAAAATATGAGTTTTCATAGGTGGATTAACTTACTTGTGTACATGTGGCTTTGATGTATAAGAAATCCTTGTTTACAAATAAATTTACTGATATAATTTTGTTTAACTAAAGTCGCAGTATTCAGTTTTAAAAACACATGTTACAGAAATGTTTAAAACCACGTTTCAGCATTCAATCCACTTTAAACAACACTGAAACATCGGCCGATAAAGAAATCAAAACTGAGGTGGTGGAAAAAGTTACAAACGCCGACAAATCTGATTCAAGTGATGGGACAAAGAGAAAGACAAGCGTGGATACAGAGGAACCAGAAGAATCAGTAAAACTTGGTTAGTTTGCTATTATTCCTAATAAAGATAGGGAACTTCATCCCAGAATCAAAATTCGAAATAAAAAATTTTATTATCAATTTGAAAAAAAAAATGATAACAATAAGGATGATTATTATTAAAAATTACACTTACTTTTATTAAAAATACATTCTTGTTGCAGTTATATTTTTTTATCAAATTAGTTTAAAAAATGATTTCTGCTTTCTCATTCAGTCTATTTTTAGATTGGTTATAGGAACAGTGCATTTTAAGCATAAGTTGTGCTAAAAAAACTAAAATCCATTATATATAGAAAGCTGTTCGACTTTTTGGTTTGCAAATGCAATTAAGTTTAATTTATGCATTATGCTTCTATGTTAATTGAAATAGAAGTAACACAATATAATGCATGAAATCAGATAAGAATGAATTGCATGTCAGCCTGCAATTTGAAGTTAAACTTTTTCCACATCACCTGAATCTTTTTATATTTACTATATTAATTTTATAATATACATTGTATGACTTATTATCCCTCTGGCGCAGCACTTTCGGATTAGTTTAATCAACCTGGTGAACCAATTATATTTCACACTCTCACTTAGCCATATGTGAACTTTGTCATATTAACTAATTCTTCATCATACCATACTATACCATACCAAAATCATGGAGTGATTAACTAACCTCATGCTTACAGTTGCAACTAATATTACTGTATGTTGTGTACTAAAGTAATTATGTTGTCCTAGATATCCCTCATATAATCCCAGTGACCGGGTATTACTGTGATGCATGTTGCGACTTCTTCTTTGATGAAGGTTCCACGTTGAATCATATCAAGACCGAGTCACATCGAGTGAAAGTAAGTATTTGTTGCTTAATTTGCTCACATGATAAATTACATGTCATCGTTTGTAAGTAAGGGATCACTACAATAATGTCATCTTTTTAAAGTTTATTAATAATCCTATGGTTATACCGTGGTTTTATTGTGGTATTCTCTTACAGCAGTCCTACCATACGTATGTTTAATATTTTATAGAACAATCGATTCGTGTTGTTAAAGAACATTTATTTCTGTGTGTGATAATTTGCAATGCTGTAAATGCAGTTGAAGTAGTGAAAAGCTTTGCCTCCACACACACACTGTGGTAAATGTAACCACTAACTATACTTTTGTAATAATCATATTTAGTACATTGCCTTCATTAAAGCAAAATATTTATATTTGCTCTTAACTTGTGACACCTGTTATTTTCTAGTAGCAAATATGTCTTGTGTCGTTGTGTGTTCATAAACTAAGTCCCATTTAGCATTCTATTTATCCGACTGATTAACCGGTCGCTAGCTAGTAAGTTGTGTCCTTGGGCAAAGCACTTAACGGACTTTGCCTAAACCCAGCGGATAAATGAGTTCTATTAAAATAAAAGACTATGATTACCCATGTGTTAACGCCCCTTGCGCTTTTCAATTCACAGTGATAAACATGAATATCATACCATAGTAGTTCTAATTCCTGCAAATAATCTAGATCAACAATTCCCCAGGTAAAAAACGGGTCATCTAAAGCCAGTGAAGCAAACAAGACTTCTGCGCCAAAAGCTGCTAAGAGAAAGTGCAAACCAATCAACGGTGCTACTCCGAAACCTGCTAAAATACCGAACAAAACCAGCACCAAGCCATTGGATTGGAACTTTGTGATTCCAAAGAGAAAATAAAATAAACAAAAGAAAATTTGGGTCAAACGGTTATTTAATATATTTGACTGTTGTCTGTTATTTTTACATGCAGAAACACCAATAAAATATGGTTTCATGTAAAATGTTTGTTTTTTATGCAATACCGCCCATGAATGCTGCAAGCAAATGGGCCCCAGGCCTTAAATGAGTCACTGTATGACATAAGCTGTAGGTGGGAAATGATTTAAACATTATGGTATGTTGAGGGATAGCATGAATGCCAGAGGGGAAGTTGTCAAATCATTCTCGATTTGATGCAACTTTAACAGTCAATTTAAGAACACAACAATTTATATTTCGCAAACGGTCACACAACTAATTTCAATTTGCAATGTAAAATGACAAATATACTGGTTTCACTGATTTGTAATATGAATTTTGAAATCTCAAAAAATACATGACGGGTTTTTGGATGTTTCAGACCTGTAACTACCACAAATATGGGAGAAAAAAAGATTATATGAGCGATCGATACTGTTTAGTAATAAACCCTTTCATTTTAAATATTATACACAGTAACACAGAATATGTCCAAATATTGCACAAATGAAATTTGGGTCAGTTAATACCATGCTTAGAACAAAGTACCGTCAGTAAGATAATTAAATATATGTACTATTTCAAACCTGATGCCAACTGTTATGCTTAAATATGAAAATATACTTTAAAAATGAGACTAAAATTGTAAAAACCGTTTAAAAGATTAACTATTTTGCAACAAGGTGGAATATAAAATACAGATAAAAATTAATAAAAACATAAAAATGTAGCCCGTTCTTTGCATTTGTAAAATGATGTTTAAAATCTGTAAAATACCAGTAGTAATCACTTTTGTTAAGTTATTTTTAAGTGAACTTTTAAGATAAAAAAAATAAAGTTCACACAAAATTTGGATGCTTCCGTAGTTCTTCCCTTATGGTTCTGTCGCATGGTCGTTGCAAATGTTTCTGGAACAAAGATTGAATAGTTCCCCTTCGCATCTCCCCTGGCTGCATGCTTCCTTCCCATTTATCAATGAAATGGTCCAATATCAGCGCTATGAAGAGATTCACGCACACAACAGCCGACACCAGCCACCAAGCAACGAAGTAGAGCTGCGACCACGGACTGACCATCTCTTTAAAAGCAGCAAGAAACACTCCCCAGTTGTTGACCACCATGATGTCCCACAACACTACCAACGCTGCGGCAAAATCGTCAAAGTTGTTTGCCCAGTATTCAAGCTGTTGATAGGTGCCACATTTATACGCATCGGGTGGTGTAAGTGTGGTATCTGGGATGCTTGTTATTGCTTCGTAAGTCTCATCTGGCTTTAAACCGGGCGGCGGATCAATTGCTTTCTCAAAGAGCATCATTCCAAAAATAGCAAAGACGTAATAAATTAGGATTATGATTCCCATAAAAGACCTTAAGCTTCTTATAATCTGAACCATCACATTAGTAACCAAAGCCATGGGTTTAAAGTTTGGTACAATACGCAATAAGCGCAGAAGAATCAAAATATTGACAATCCTGGCACAATCCCATAATGTCAATCCTGTGCTGGTGTTTGTAGTTTGATTTCCAAACTCAACCAGTTGAACTAATTCCACTGTGATCAAAGCAATTGAGAGAACTCCATCATAGAGACAGCTTAACTTGACAAAATACCGTTTCCCGAGTGCCAGAATCTTTAAGATTTGCTCGATGCAATAATACGCCACAAACACGTAGTTCATAATGTTAAGATGACTGAAAACTGCCTGGAAATCTTCTTCGTAATGAATCGCGATCTCTACCGTCATTAAAATTGCATTTAAAAGCACCACCAAGTTTCCTACCACGTTAAAGTACCTGTTTAGCACAATCCTTTGCAGGGTTTGCATGTATTTTACCTGCCACACCGGGATAGTAGCTTGTGAGTATATGGTCGTGATGGTTACAGAGTCAATGTCATCGAACAACAAACAAAATTCATTGTAGTTTAGTTCACAAATACTGGTTTCTGTATACTGCTTTAAGCGTGTGAAAAGTAGATTACGTTTCTCTGGCTTCATACAGGTGTCGACCAATACTTTCTGAAGCATGGGGACCGGTATCACAGCTTCTTCATTCACAGTTAGGTTGTCTTCAATCTCAACATTGTCGCAACTTCCAGTTTTTATGACATTAAATGCTGCAGTTAAAGCCACACATCTACGAAAGTAACTTGTCTGCATTGAGCTCTTGAAATAACCCCGGAACTGGTTGTATATGATGGCTGTTAAAAGGTTAAAGATAAGAAAAGTTCCAATGAGAGAAAAAATAATGAAATAAAGAGCGTAAAGACGATTTTCTGAGTATGATGGCATCATTACATCAGGGTTATTGGCAGTGGTGAGCAAAACTACAAGGGACATAAGGGCAGTGTCAATTGTTTTGAAGTATTCTTGCCATTCTGTGTTGTTAAATTCCTCCCCATGTATGTGTGTACCATTCGGGTGGACATGAGTATGCGGGAATAAGAGCATTCCTAACATTGTAAAGAAGTACAAGTGCAATGACAACAATGTTAAAACAGAGGCTATTTCTGGCAATGTGTTGCGCATGGCTTTTAGTGTTTTCTTCAGCAAGGTAGTGTTCTGGACGAAGAAATAAGGACGGAAAAGTCTGCGAACTCGTATTCGATACACGGTGTTTCCCAACGCCAATGACACCATGACATCGATAAAAGAAATAAGTAAAACGATAAACCCACCACATATCCAGGGGTATTGTCGGAAAAAATGTTTGCTGTGGTGTTTTGTCACTAAATAACTTTGAACAATGCTGTCAACAGCAAGAATGAGCAGACAGACTAATTCCACACCTTCAGTATATCCCGGTGGCAAGATCACTCTCTTGTATTGACGCCTTGGGTCGGAAGACCAAACAAGAGAAGACGGCTCTTCTACAAAAGCAAGAAAAAGAAGCAAAAATGCTGTCACATTGACTAGATTCACAGCAGGGGCGGAATGGGACCACTGGTACAGTTTCAACGCAAAATCATTCGTTTTATGGTGAATGCTTCGATACTCTAGTGCATCTTCAATAAAAACAGTTGCTTGGAGTTTAACATGGGAGAACCTGCTATGTTGGATGCCATTCATAGTTGAATTGTCACTGGACGCATGGTTCTGTCCTGAAGCGCCCGATAAAAGTTCTTGATGATTTTGGTCCAAAACATCGCCGTTCAGCAGTTCATCACTTTGTGTTTTACCAATCAGAGCTTCATCTGAGGTTGTTACATCATTACATTCCAACATTTCAACCATTATATAAAACAACACTGATAAAATAAAGCTACCGGTATAATCCCGGAGGTAACATTCTGATACTGATACAGAGAAAATCTAAAACAAACATAATAATAATAAAATGAAATAGAAATGATTAGAAAAGTTATATCTTCGTAAATGATTAATTTTTATGCTGCATGTATAAGTTTTAACACAAAATGTAAGTTAAAAATAAGAAATAAATCGAAATCGCATCCCAATAGATGTACAGAATCCTACACTAACTATGGACGAAAACTAAAAGAGAAACAGGAAAGTAGGCAAGGAAGGAAACTGCTCACAAAAATAAACATTATGACATTAAGGTTAATGAAAGGGCTGCGGTTAAAGTTAGTGTTAGTTCTGGGGCTGAGATTAGTGTTTGGGGCAGGGTTAGAATTAGTTCCATACTTTATTGAGCAGTTTCCCTCTTTCTCTCCTTTTACTGTTGCACTAACTATAGGATGTTATATTTATAGCTGACATAGCATTAAAATTACATGAGTATCACGTAACATTAACACTTGTAGGTCGATAGGATAAAACTCGTTTGGGTTAAAACTCTGAAACTTGTAATATTCCTTTGATACCAAATTTGACTTGCGTATTCCAAAACTACAAAAACAAAAGTTGCTTCAAAGTGATGTATTGTAAACAATACACATAGACAGGTGTTTCCCGTCTGCCCGTTAACGCGCTAACATTCCTCTAGTATGCAAATGCAGCTTGCAAGATAATCTGAACTAAATCAATAACCTTAGTCATCTGATAACACTAACATAAACTGAACGAAAAACAACATCCTACGGTTGTACATTATGACATCACTTATTTTATGTACTGAGCGTTGGTTACATCAAAATGCAGCTGATTACGTAAAAAAACACTAGTTTGGTGATCGATGGCATAGTTTCCTAACAACATCTATCACCTTGACGTAATAATAGGTACGACTCACGAGAACAAAACATTATCCATAGAAATTTAATACAGATTTCAGAAATTTAATACAGATTTTTAAAATAGAGACTCGGGCATAAGAGTTAGTTTAAACATAATAAGGATTGAGTAAGGGTTAATAGGATTGGAGTTAGGATTAGAGTAGGGTTAGCATTAGTTTCCACAGTTTTAGTGAGTAGTTTCCCTCGTTCCCTCTATCCATCCTTTTAGTGTTGCCCCGTAAAACACTTTAAAGACGTATCTCCAACACTATACTTCCAGATTGACCAATAGTGTTCTTTATAAATTTCTCCTTGACCCTTAACGTGCCTCGTATTTTTATACCCAATAGAAAAACGAGGATGGTTATTCTATTGTGTCCTTCGACAAGACAAGACACTTAGCCGAATCGGACAAGACTCATTGAATCAATGGGTTCTACAAAAACAAACCTTTTCATAGTCGCGGGCCAAAACCAAACTTAACATGATCTCGGCGGGCCGTAATAAATTTCTCAACTCCACATCAACTTTTCTACGTTTTGATAACATTTCAAGATTGCAACATCAATTAAAAAATATATGTTTACTACCTACACCTAGTATTATTTATCGTACAGGACTTTAGTTAGTAAAGAACACGATGCAAACACATATGAAATAGCAAAAACGATGTCTGTTGTGTCATAATGTTACATGTCATAATATGTGTCATGACGTCATAATGCCATAATATTACAATTGGATTGCTTCTACTCTCACTAGTGTTCCTTAATAGTGTTCCTTAATGTTCATTAAGGGACACTAACTCTCACTAATGCGCATGCCAGCAAACACACACACATTGCTTTCTCTCAAAGCATTTTCATTTTCTTTGTCTGCACGCACACATTCTCAATAGATACGGTCAGGCGCATTTTTTATTATTGCCACATAGATTGTTGAAATTCATTAAAATATAAGATTGCAGATGACACAGTGCCCGTATTCTATAATAATTAAGTTAGATGTCTCGGGCCGGATGATTTTGCTTGGGCGGGCCGGATGCGGCCCGCGGGCCGTAGGTTGCCGACCCCTGTACTAAAACGTCCAAATCATACACAAAACACTTGCTCCGATCAAAGAGACTATAACAACTATAATCTCTTTGCTTCGATCTAGGATTGTAAACAGTCTCCTTTGTCAAATCTGTTGCAGGAAAATGGAACGTTATATCACGCACGAATACACCATAATATCCCTATGTGGAATTCCCCTCCCATTGTGACGACAAACGCGTCAAAGATTTAGGAAACCCCCGACCACATGGTATAAGAATACGTTGTTCAGTAACTAGTTATATATTAAAGTCACGGTAAGTGCTATATAGTCTGTGAACTATGTATTTTACATAAATGACTTTACGATTGGCCCTTTCGTTATCAATAAAAGATTAGCATGATTGTGTAATTATAAATGAAAGAAGGGAAAACGGTATCGTTAAAACATGTATAGTTGAAACACGTTAGTATATATATACGATATAACAGTATTTATATAAAAGAGAGAAATCTTAAATTAAAAAATCAGTAATTGCTACTAAATTGGCAAAATATTTAAATCAATATTAACAAAATTCGAACCATAAACAAAAGAAGTGCAAACACGACACAGTACAGTACCAAGGGGATCTGGCTTTAAAAGTTTAAAAATAGCTAAAATGAAAAATCTAAAAAAATAGCTAAAATGAAATTTTACTGGTGGGTATAAAGTTTTAAAACCACTTTTAAAAGGACAATAACTTCTGTGCAAAACTGTAATCCACTATATTAAACATTTTTTGCACAATTTATTCCCGTGAATGAAAAAAAAACATTTAGTATTGCCTCACCAGACAATTCGACCGGAATGTTTTACCGCCATTTTCTGTTATACAAGATGTAATAAACTGCAAATAAAAAAGAGTTTAACACTGCAAACACCAATTTTTATAGACTTACCAAGTAACATTGAAAGCTTAAGGAAGGCCACTAAGTAAAGTGCGGAGATACTTAATTAGTAAGCAGTTAACTGAATACCATCCTAAAGGTTGTGTTGGCCTATTCTTGGACAAATGTAAAATTTATGTCGTTTTCTCTAGGAATCAACTTTTTATTGTAACATTTTGGGGCACCACTGTGCCAGTACTGCATACTTCTATATGATTCACGTTCCTTTAATTTAGTAGAACCGATTAATCGGCTGGGTTCAGGTAATGTATGTTAAGTGATTTGCCACAGGTACCAACCAACTAGCTAGTGAGCAGTTTTGGCAACCGAACTTTTTGGCAGAAAGGCGGCGCACTAAACCACAAAGATAACCAGTCGAATGAATTCCAGTGCATATTGTGTGCCCGAATGGTTTATACGACCGATACATATACCGCCTCTTATACAAAAAAAAACGGTCCCGGTGACGTGCCCATCATGGCATTAGTCTTCTTTACTGTAAAAATCACTGTGACATCAACGACACAACCGATTTGCTTTAGTTACTAGTTTAAAATTAAAAAAAAACGACTATATGCATTTAATAAAAAAATATTAAAACAACATTACGGCCTTTAACGGCTGAGAGGAATTATAAAGTTCCATCGCCTGTTATAATGAGTTGAAAGCAGTACCGATATATAACATCTGTAATGGAGGAAACCAAAAGGAGGAAAGGAGGGAAAGAGAAAAAACGGAAAGCTGCACACTAATATAAAAAATGATGGCATTAGAGTTAGTTTTTGGCGTTGAGATTAGTGTTTAAGGCAGAATTATAATTAATTTTCATAGTTTAAGTAAGCAATTTCCTTATATTATCCCCTTTTTTCCTATTTCCCTTATTTTAGTGTTACTCCCGCTGCGTAATTGCCAAGACCCCTTCCTAGCCCTGCTGTTGTATTTTGGAAATAACTGTCAATAGAGAGGGGAAAACGCTTCAGTGCATCTCTTCGAAGGGGTCGCCATTATGCTTTTCAGGTGGTCCTAGATTTGAGGATCTTAGCGGTATATCCAATTACGTCTCTTACACTTGAATTGGCCTGATACAAAGCAAGTGTGTGTGAACCAGGGCTTTGAAGGTGATAATATCATAACATTTTGGTGGTGCGAAACTTATACATCTCTAATGGGCTAAACAAAAACAAACCAAATTTGTATCGTTCACAAAGCGCTATAACAGTTTCGATAAATTGACTGAGGGAGTGGGGTCTTTTAAAGATTTCACGTGCACTGTCTGTTCCAGTAACCCCAGGAGTACAAAATCCAGGCTTATGCCGTATTGGGAAGGTATACCAGATCTGATGTAACATATTTACCACGGTGGATAAAGCGAGCACAAAAAGCAAAAACTGTCTTTCAGATATTTATTCAAATTGTAGTTAGTAATGTTTTGTAGTAATGAATTTACAGATCGCACAATACTATATATGGTCTTCGAAATTCGATACATCTTAATTTTTGCACGCCTGATTGCAATATAGTTTACCTATGACGTATGACTAGTAACTTGAGAGTTCAACATTTCTAAGACGTGTTGTTGTAACTCCGAACCGCTGAAATATGCAAGACACGTGTTGCACATTCCAATCCACTTAAAGTAAAAAGCGTTTGAGCCTGTTTATCACACGTTTTTATATTAGTTTCTTCATTATTTGCCCCAGTATTAAAAAATAAAAAATAAACAATTAAATAACGGCATAGGAACAGGAACAGACGGCAAAACGAACAGTCGTTAAAACACGCCTTTTAAAAAAATATACAAAGAAATAAAATTTTGAGAGACATAAATACTTTTTTGTTGGTTTGATTATTTATTTCATAGATGCCAAGCGAATAAAAACACGGTAACTATAAAGTTTAATAAAAAAATGTCATTAAAAGGAAAAGAAACTCATCATGGCAGTTTAATCGCAATTTAGTGTTAATGTTGTAATAAATATGTTTGTATGGTGCCCTTACTTAATCTTGACAATGGACAGGATTCACTCGACCATGTTAAGAGAGGCGTAGGCCAAGTTCTTATTGTAGTTGTTGTTGTATGATAGCATAGTCGCTACAAAGATAAAATAACTGGGAATCAAAATTGTAGACTGCCGATCACGTTTAAAAGTAAATTACTAAAACTCTTTGGATGGGAGAACACCCATTCTTTGTATTATTTGTCAATTATGCAAACGATCTTCAGGTGCACATGAAAGCATTGCCGAGTGTGCAATTACCATGCACTAGGGAGAAATAATGAGGTCATGAAAAATAGTTTCATGTTTGGCCGCAGGTGGGGGAAAGACAGTCGTTATAACAACGATTATAATCATTATGCCTTCACGTACCTGGAATCAAGTTATGCACTTTAACGCTATAGATTGGGCAAGTGACTACTGGCATCCATATTTAAGACTACTGGCTTTCCACAAGTAAGGGGCCTAGGTTTCTTTACTAAGAACCGTACGGAGGATTCTTCACGAACACCCCAAATAACATATTGTCATTCTGTCCTTTTGGCCTGAGGCAGCCATGTTTACAGTAGAACGGGACATCCGTAAAAGCCATTATTTCCAGTTGAAGTAGTATAAGTACGTCGGCTCTCCAGCGCCCGGAGAATGGTGTAGTTCACACTGTGCAAGTTTGAGATAAGGCCAGCACAGAGACTGCACAGTTGTGTTGCCGCGACAGCGTTTAGAGGGCACTACAGTGCAGGATGTACGGTTTTAAAAGTAACTCATCGATTTTCGTATGTCAGTAACAGATTTCGTGTTTAACACGAACGAAAACAATTTGCCTGTATGGAACAGCTTTGTTTACATGGCTTTTGTGCTTTAGATAATGTGTGAAAGACGCCATGAACGATTTCACGATTACAACAGAAACTAGGTTATAAATATACAGTTCAAAAAAGATTAATCATTTTTGCTACTATTTTGTAAACAAACAGTTATAAATATTTAGAATATCAATATATGAGTTGTTTGGTCCAATTTTTTAGATAGATTATGCGACTTTTCATGATTTTGAATCTTTAGACCGAAACTATAATTACAGTTTTTTTTTACGACAGTTTTAGAAAGTTATAAAGTTTTTTTTGTAACTTGTACAGCATGTCGTTAAACGTGTTAATTTCCCATAAAGAAGAGTTAAATGTACGTGTATCATTTGCTTATAGGCTACGCAGTGCTTTTTACCTAGTTTTGCTTTGCATTTTTGTACAGTATTCTAAATAAATTTCTTAACTTTATGTTTGCAGAAAATAAACATTTATTAAACCATTGTATTTGAATCAACTATTACGTAAGAGAGGTCATTATTACGTACGGGTTGAAAAGTTCAACATCTCGTTCAGTCGTCCAGCTGTCAACAAATAATGGACAAGCGCCGATCACGTCAGGAAATCTACGTCATCCCTGGCGTACACAACACGCCAGTACAAAATGGGTGAGATTGTGGAGTAAAACTAGATCATCGAAAGAAATATTTGGTTTCTAGAAAAACAGATTGAGACGACATTTTTTAAATATCCTAGTATCACCTTTGGTAAATAGGTTAGAATTTTAGAAAATAAGGTCTGGTAAAAAAATGCAATGGATGTAACACTGACTAGCAAATGTAATATGTATTTTATTATATTTTGATACCATGTGTGTCTTTTTTATTGTGATTAACATTCAAATAATATCCCTCTGACAAAAACTAACAAAAAAGCTTAAATCTTGTCTGAACAAAGTCTTTAGAGTAAATGTGACAGTTTGTTTTGCGGACGTAATTAAGCGTAAGGACGCACACAAATGTATAAATTGACCGCGTTCGGCTCCATTTGGTGCTTCGAAGTCGTAATGAATTGATTTTCACCCGATTGGACACGCGTTGACCCGAGGGAACGGGTCGAGGGTCAAACGTGTGTGATCTCATCTTGCGGAGTGAGCACTGATCATCTTGTAGCTGCAACGTAATTAAATTTTGCATCTTAAGATCGGATTTTGTCTCGAGCTACCAGTACATTTATTTCTTTAATCATTGGTTATTTATTTGTGGTCGATTTGCAGTATTTTGCAATCAATTTAAAATCCAATATTTTAGCCTATTTATCAGGGTCTGTTTATTTCAAATTACATTTACCTGTATGACGCAATGTTTTTTGATTTATTTGTTTTACGTCGAGTTAAATGTAGGACTTTATTACGTCACGTTTGTTGGACAACTATTTTATGTATGACCCATTCATGAGGTATGACGTAATGATAAAAATTGACCTAGCGATCATACTAGTTGAGATAGATACATTACACATCTAACATGACACGAAATGTTTAAGAACAGTGTGAGTTAAATCTACACCAGATTCAAATTTGTCTGCTTAAACATATATATGCCTATTTGTAAAGTAGTCCAAAAGACTAATTGTGTTTTAATTGTCTTCAATTGAGTTTAGTGTAGTATTTTACAGGGCCAGGCCAAGGGTTTACAGCGTATTATATAGTTTCAATACTAATGTACAGAGGTTACCGTACAGTTGACTGTGATCCATAAAAGTTGGGCAACGATAAAACTATATTAGGCTCTCTCTCGTATGGTTCATTATTAAAATATAATAAATGTCAAGTAGCGCTTGACTAGATTTGAAGGATAATTCGAAGCTTGCCAAAGCGTATATTGCTTAGCACTTATGCCAAGCATGCCTTTAGAATCCTTTTACGTAGGCTAGCGTTATTTATAATACTATAATGAATTAGACCAATTCCCTATGTATCGCCTTTATGTGTGTTTGTGTAACGGCTGCCCACGCATGATTTAACATCCTTTCGGCCAAAATAGACTAAAACGACATTTCAATCAATCACACTGAAAATGCAACAACAAGAGTGAATTCTATGGTCAAATACTTGTGAATTTCCACTTGCATCGCTGGAACAAAAAATCCAAATATCACGTCGGTAGGGGAAACGCTTGGGGGTAATTCTGTACATTTCAAACCTTGTTAATTTCTGTTTGATTGGCGTGGACCTAATAAACTCAAAGTTAAAGCCAGATTTTTGAACGTTTCTCTTACTACTTAAGCTACCGCAACATCATTTCGACAGTTTTGGTCTACAAGCGCTTTCGAGCGAGAAGAAATATTTCGTACACCTTGTTTTTAACAAGTCTGCCTGTTAGAGGTGGATTAAACCGGTTTAAATTTGCATGGAATGAAAACACATTTTTTAACAAACCAGTGCGTCATTCTCTGTCGGCGAAACGATATCCAACAGAGAATAAGTTGAAATGCCCGGCAATAGCAGCAAGATATTTACCAAGTCTGCGTTAGGGATGGATTACACGGTTTAAATTTGCATGGAATAATTCTGTTTACATGCTTCTCGAGTTTCTTGTGTTCTCGCACGAATCCCCG
The DNA here is from genome assembly GCA_000149265.1 of Ciona savignyi. Taxonomy (NCBI): domain Eukaryota; kingdom Metazoa; phylum Chordata; class Ascidiacea; order Phlebobranchia; family Cionidae; genus Ciona; species Ciona savignyi. Next base: position 2,951,838 of record CH003313.1, on the reverse strand, counting down.
GCTGACCCGTCCAGCTGATCCTAACGAACTCAATTGACCCGGTCTTTCCAGGATATCTCGGGTTACCAGGTCACTTCGGAGCCGCGTTACCTCTCGGTGGCGAAGTGGGCCGTGTGACGGGAGATATTCGCGATGCAAACTCGTCTTTAGGTTGTCGGGATTATTTTCGAAAATTGCAGCGATGCACATGCACTTTGCAAGTGGAGTTTAACAGCGATATCAGCCAACGTTGCCTTTCCATTTAAAATAAGTTTTTGAAACACATTTGACTCGAAATATCTTCTGTTCTTTTTTAACGAAGAATTTTACATAGATAAGTTTCAAACCAGCAGCGCGTTCTTTGTATATAGAGTTCTGTATATGAATCGGTTGCAAAAATCAATCGGCCTTGTAACCGTTATGATCAACTTTTATGTGGTGTTTTATCATCCTCCGTATAGTTGGTAGAACTTCCACTACCCCGGCAGTTATGTTGTGTTGCACCATACTGGGTGTGTGTATGGGGTGGGGTGGGGGGTTATAAACAACAAGGTTTACGGAGTTTGCGTAAATTAGCAGTGAAGCGTTGAGACAATTCGCGTTTCTTCACAATTGCTTTATATTCCTACATGCACACGATTCCATCTGTTTGGCAAACAAAAATCACTGAAACATGCAGTTTCTGGGTAATACTGCAAGTCAAAAAAACTGGGAGTACATTTTGCAACAGGCTAGCGCGGTTCAAACCGTTTAGGTGTTTCGTGCGGTCACTTGAAAGCAAGTCCTATTGTTGCAACGAAAATTACCATTTGCCTAATAGGTTTGACACAGAAGAAAATTCGAAGGTGGGTAATAGGTTGCGGTTACTTGAAAGCGTATCTTGGTTATTAGAGTAAAACGAAATGAATCCACCAACTCCCGTTGCTGATAACCCAACCCGTGGGCGGAAACGTTATCGGGATTAATTTCCCGTAGCCAATTTCGTGGTAATTGATAGGAAACTGGGTATATAAGCTGGGAGGAATAAGGACTTATTACGGAATATTCCGAACCAACGCGCGTACGAGAGCAGCACTGTGAAAACATGACGTCTTCCCGGTGAGTTGTATTCAGCAAATACTGAATGATTCACAACTATTTTTCGTCACCACGAAAAGTTTGCGATGATAGTTAAACTGTTTTCGTCGGACTGTCTACGTGAAAAAAGTTTGCAGTCAAACCAATATATCACGCTGCGCTTGCGTCCAGTTAATAGATAGTAGCTTACATAGTTGCGCATAGCTTAAGGTCGTTTATTTGTTGGGTAAACTAAAACTGTGTATTAATAACGTGATTCAAGCGTTCAAATTAGGTTACAACTTGCTGTAGTGGCTGTTTCAATTAGACCCTATTGGTCGCAGTGATTTCCTTCCGAATGATTTCTAATTTTAAAACAGCGTTTCAGTGCCATACTGTGTCTGGTCGGTGCGTTTTACCACTTTATTATGGGCGAACCAAAGTTAAAAGGATTCTAAACCACAATTTACAACATATGCTTGCCAATTGCCATGAATATTGTGAAATAACAGCTGCTAGTTTTATTATTTGTAGTAACCCACTTAACTGAACAGAAGGGTATGTATTAGGTGGGTAGGTTTCATGACATAAGACTTGGAAACCCGATTTTGTGGCGCTTGTGGAATTAGATTGTTGTACGATAGCCGTACGCCGAAATATGTACGCTAGCATTTTTAAGTTGTACAGATTTAAACTTAAAAATAACAAGTTCATTTTTTTAAATAACGCAACTTAACAAATTTAGTTCGTAAAGTAATCAATTTAGTAATAATTATCAGCAGTGGTAGTATTGTGTAATTAAATTCATGCTCGTACAGCTATAACCTTTGAGTTACTCTATTTACTAAGTAAATATGTCTTGGGAAGAAGTTTAACCTTCAGCACAGGTTAACAGCACATAGGAACGGAGATGTATTATAAGCTGCCGCCGCTTAAAAGTATGGTGTTAACCTTTACAGCTAGATTTTGGTTTAATTGTTTTGCTGTAAGTAAAAGCTTGATTTCGTGTTTATTGTTCAAATGATCTGTTCTCCTAAACAAAAGAATAGAAAATCACCGCGTTGTTATATGACAATGGTCATAGTTTGTCATAGAAAATAAAGCTTTGTTTTGAAACAAGGTGTTTTATTCGATCTTTTTCACTGTAAAGAAAGCAGTGCTTGCTCTTCTCGAATTTCAAGATATCGCATCATCTGTTGTTCGGACAAAAAAATAAAAATCGCAAAAAAGTTTTAGCAGCGTGCCAGCTCATTTCCTTTGTGACGTAATAATGGGCCATTAGCAGCAGCAGTGTAGAGGTTCGCTCAGGGTTAAATTTCAGGTGCTGAACTTAAGAACTGCGATGTAAGAACACGTGCGCGTTTAAAAGGTTTTTATGTTCAGGTGTAAAACCAGTGTCTTTGACCTCACACGTGATAAGCTGATTGTCTTAGCAAAGCCTTGATAGAACTTGCGACTAATAAAATTGCCAGTAAAAGTTTCGGTGTTGTATTATGTATAAAACAGATAGTCTTGTATAATTTTGGCATATTAATAAGCCCAAACATTCACACATTGGTTTGTTTTATACCCATACGTCCGGTTTTCACCGTTTGTACTATTGAACGCGGAAATTAAAACAGCAACGAAACATATGACGCAATTTGCTTAGTAAAATAGTAATATTAGTCTTTCTTCTTATCTTATAAACAGTACGACATATTATTATACCAGTAATTCAATAATTTATACCAAGATATTAAAAAATTGGCACGCGGTTATGAACTGAACGAGTTTGCACATTATTGGCATTATTTAAAGGAGACTACTAGTAATATCCCCACTGTTTATAAGATGAGTAGAAAAAGAACAGCGCATAGCGCTACGTCATACAACGTGCCAGTTTGGATGTGCGGCTTAACCGGATACAGCTAACATTTCTTGCTTATATTCAGCTTCATAGATACAGTCAGTGTGTAGGTGTGTATACGCCTTTTGTAATACAGAACTAAATATATGTGGTAGTACATAAATATGCAGATTTAGGTGCTGGTATTTCAGTGTATTTATAATGCGCATTGTTATATGAATTCGGTTACGTTTTTGTACAGAATGGCAAGGTATTGTTTGATAATGGTCTGGTAAACCCCCGTGATAAATAATTTGAATGGAAAATCGCCAAGTTTTTACAGCAGGTACACGTGTTTAGTCGTTTTTTTCAGTTTAATAAACTTAACGACATTAAACAATTAATAAAATATTGCAGTTACGTATTTGCGGGTGGTTATTATGAAGTCCGTAAAATTATTAGAGTTTCTTTTACTCGTAAAGTTACTTTATGATTAAAATATGACTCATTTGATCTAGAATATAAAAATCGCTGACTATTTACAAATCACACCATTAAATCACAACGCAACCACGCAGACTTTAATACGAACAGATGAATGTTGTATTGAGTTTTATATCAGTTGTTCAAATAGGCGATATAAGCGATACGACTACAAGTCTTTCAATTAGACACGCGAAATATGTGTTGTTCATACAAGGTATATTTACACACTGCCCAAGGGAATCGCGCTGTCCAAAAATAAATAGTTGCATAATGTGACATTGGTATCAACGCTCATGTAAGCGCTACTTTGAGATAAGTGAGGTTTAAAAAAACAAGAGACTCTGGCTTAGTTTAATTGGCATAGGTTTGAGTTTGATATTAGATTATTGAGATGTCTGTAACTAAGCATACCACAGTCCTAAAGTTATGGAGATTAGAACTTAATTTAACAAGCCAACTTCTTTTGCAGATGCACATTAAGAAAAGTATCTCAATTACCGAGTATAAGTGGTGATATACAAATGAAAGATCAAAGAAATATGAATTTCCGGAAAGCAAGGTAACTGTAACTTAATTTAAAGCTTAAGTAGTACCATATATAATTATTAATATTGTTTGTTTTGTAAAAGTATAAATACAGTGTTTCCGAACTATTGCTCCAGTCAAAAACTGTTGCAAGTTCCATTGATTATCATGCGTTAAATTATTGATGTGTGTCTGGACTCAATCGGATTGCCACTGAGTGTTTTCTATGTTTAGCAACAGCAGTAGTCTCCAAGGAATGATGGAGGATGAGGAACAGATTGTGAGAAGATCACGGATGTCTCAGAAAGGAGTCAGGTAGGAAGGAACGAATTTTAACGATTTTATGGAATTATTTTTTAGGGGGTGAAGGGTCAATTTTTTAATTATTTTTTTCTTTTATATAAAATGAACAAATACAATAGGATATTCTCATCCGTTTACCTGTGAATAATAAATCACAAGGAGTGTTGGGACATGGGCAATCACTAATTGTCCACCATCAGTTTACCGGGGCTTTTGCAGTGTTATGTCTGAAGAAGCTTGAACCCAATAATCCACTTGTTTAGGATAGGTGGCTGAGTTTATTGCCCAAGGACATAAACAACTTGTCCGCAGCTGATTTTTATCCACCAACCTTCAAGCGATGGTAGATCACGTTGATCTAACCGACTGACGTATTCTTCCGGGGTCTTGATTTCTGTGGTAATTTAAAGATATCAGTGATCTATTCTTGTTTATCAATCACCTTGAACTATCAATAAAATGCATTCACTATGCAGAACATTAGCATACAATAAGCATTTGTTGTGGCTTTAAACTGTAGTCTATGGACTCTTAAATTATTTATTATTCCAAACATACTGGGTGTTTGTGGTACACAGACATTGCTAATCCCTTGTAATGACTTGTGTGATATCTCTATTGCTTCTGTTACAGTATTTGCATGTAATGCCAGGTTATCAAGCATAAATATCCACTATGCAGCATAATTGTCTCAGTTGAGTTAGTAACAAACTAAAAGCAATGTCTCGATCCTATGCAACACAATGAAATTGTTGGAAGTGTGATTGTTTTCCTAATACTCACTAACTAGCCATGAAGAGACTTCATTACCATGACACATTTTCAATCAACTTAATGCCTCTGGCTTCCTGTTTTTAAATTATTGATACATGAAGTATTAGAGAAATTACCGGATCTTAGATGCCAGAGATGCATATAACTAGATTAAGAGAAAGCAGCAAAGTTTTAAAAAGCTTTTTAGCGTTCCTGTATTCAAATTATTCTTGCCATTTGGAACATTTTTATTTATACCTGTCTGTGGACTATACCGTAACACATAAACATGAATTAAATTCAAAGCAAAATAAATTCTATGATATAAATTAAACATTGTTTTTTTTATATAAAAAATAAAATATTTTAAAGCTTCTTTTAAAATAAATAAACAGTTAACAGAAGAATTCCTTTTTTTTGTAGGTTTATCAAAAAATCGGGACATTGTAATGTCAGTCATTCGAATTTGACAGACAAGCCACGAAGATTTATTGCCGATATTTTTACGACTGGAGTTGATCTTCAGTGGCGATGGAACCTCTTTGTCTTCAGCGCGGCTTTTGTGGTCAGGTGAGCCAACTGCTGGTGTATTTTAGTTCAGTGAGGTAATGAAAGAGGTTATTTGGAAAGAATTTGTTCCATTCTTTCAACAAGTCATGTTAAATAAAGATTTTGGTCTTAGCCACCGTGCATGACCTCTTAAGTTTATTTTTTATTAGCGCTGATCTAAAAATATAAATGCCACCCATAAATAAAGGCACTTTTTAGGTGTCAAAATATAAATATAAAAATTATATTTCAAACTAAGTTTAGTCATTAAGTTTCTATAAGGAAAATACTTTACAGAGAGAAACAATTTATAGAAACTTCACAACTTTGTTGTAATAAATGTTCATTCTGTTATCTTACAGCTGGGTATCGTTTGGTCTTGTGTTCTGGTTAATATCGTTTCTTCACGGTGATTTCAACGAACTCCCAGCAAACTCCACATTCACCCCATGCGTTCATAACCTCGACCCGAAGAACCCGTTTACTTCGTCATTTTTATTTTCGCTGGAAACTCAAACCACTATAGGTAGGTTGACTTAGTGTTCATTGCATGTGCTTCAAATCATGGGTTGCTGGAAATTCCAAGGAGTTGCAGGTTTAAAATCATTCGTTAGGCCTGGCTAGTCGGTTGTATCCTTCGGCAAGCCACTTCGCAAGACACTATCTAAATTCATTAAATTGTTGGGTTTTACTAAATTGAAGAAACATGTGAATCACACACAACACATAGCAATGGCTTCAATAACCTGACGCTGGGTGCGATGTGATCTGACAATTGCTTGTGTGTTAACCCCCTTGGTTTTCCCATTCAGAGGGATAAACATGAACAATCTATCCGATTCTTTTTATCACATACTTCTTGTATAATTTTTAAAGTAAAAATCGATATGACAACAAATTACGATGACTAAATTAATTATTTTATTTGAAGGTTATGGTTTTCGAGTTGTGACGGAAGAATGCCCATTCACCGTGTTCATGGTTGTCGTACAATCAGTGTTTGGTTGCATTCTCGACGCTTTCATGATCGGACTCATTATGGCAAAAATTTCACGGTAAATTTTGTTTGACGTTTTATCTTCTTAATATTCAATTAACGATGAGCAGTTTTACAACAAACTTAAATCATTAATGCTGTTCATGGTATCCCCAGAAATTAGAAATATGTTATTATGGCAAAAATTTCACGGTAAAGTTTGTTGGCACTTTAAGGTTTTATCCCCTTAAAATTTAATCAGCAATGTGGCATTCTTGCAACAGACTTAAGTATTTACACGATCCTGTTTATATTAACCCAGAAATTAGAAAGTATGTTATTCTTTAGGCATTCATTAGAATGCCACATGCCCTCTGTCTTGTTGCCAGCGGCATTGTGTTGTGTATGTTCTGTATAATACTAATTAGATGCATCAAACAAATAAAAAAGCGCTTTTTTACTTATAAACAATACAAACAGTGTCATTTTTTAAATTACGATGTATTTTGTTCAACTTTTTCAATTCCACTGGGTAACTTGCACAAGCATTTCCATTTTCATATTGTTCAAAGTACATCTTAGTCATCATTTATTAAAATGAACTGTCATACATGTTGCGCCAGACCGAAGAAGAGAGCTGAAACATTGATGTTCAGTAACAACGCCGTCATCAATATGAGGGATGGTCAGCTGTGTCTGATGATTCGTGTTGGGAATTTGAGGAAAAGTCATCTTGTGGAAGCAACTATAAGGTCAGGATCATACAATGCATGGGGGTCTACTGGTTGTGTTAAAATATTTGAAATAAACACACATATTTGCTTAAATTGTAGCTACATTGCTTTTTAGGTGCAAAAATGTGCGTTTATTCAATTATTCTGGTTTCATTGTTTTTAGCCAACAACTATAAGATATTGTTTGAGTATTGTTTTCTACTTAATTAAACTTTATTATAGATTGTTTCTTTTTGCTTTTGGCAATTTTGTAATATTTTAATGGAAAGAGATGTTTTCAAGATGAATTGTTTGCATCCATCATAATCATTCTAAAGTAAAATGAAAAGAAATTGTTCTGAGAAACATTTTTTGATTTCTCTCTTAATCATTAACACAAGGAGGCTTACGTAAAATGCAAAATATGCAGATTTTAATTGTATGAAGTTATGTCTAATATTTGCCATTGAATAGTTTTGTCTGTTTGCAGTTTATAAGTGTGTCAGCAATTTGCAGTGCAGCTACCTTCCTAAGCGTCTAATGCCATAACCATGATTAATGGCACACATACCGTAGTGCAGTCTGTCATAATCTCTCAGCGCAACCGCGTTGATGGCTTATTTTTAAGCCACGATTTCCATAATGTGTGTGCATGTGCATATTACCTCCATTAAAACATACTGCAGCATACGGCAGTTAACTTTTATAGCGACTATATTTAGTGGAGCTTTAAGTTTAAACAGAAAGCAATCGCCGTGCAGTTGTTTTCATGCTCTCCTGTTATTGACAGCTGACAGATTGTAATTCAACCGATTATATGGTTCATACCATGAACTATACAATATCTATTAAAGCAAGCTGTGCGGTAAACAGACTCTGACATAGATTTCTCAGTAATATAGGTGGCCACATATGTAGTAAACAAATAATAAACAATTCGTGTGATTTAATAAGTTTACCAATAGTGTCATGGGTTTAAACAATTCTATGTAAGCTGTATTGATGGTTTGTGCTTTTGTGATTTATGTGTCTCTCACAACAGCTGCTGGTGGTAAAACATACTGCTCAACCATATTTATCATCATTAGACACCTGTACCAAGAAAGTATTTTGCAATAAACAAGGAGTAATGTTCAACTTAACCCATCACCAATTCAGAGCTTTGCAAAAGTGTTGTTGTTTAATAATTAGACATAAAAGCTTCAATTATAACCAACAAAACACAATGTCACTAAAAATACATGGACATTCAGCAAATTACCTTGAAATCACCGTCGGTAACTGGGTCTATTTTATATGATGGGGAAATTTCTTTAGTTTTTTACCCATTGAAATCAGTGTTTAATTGATTTAGTATGAATCCCAATACATTATGTACAAGTATATTCATTATGTGCCCAGGGATTCATTATGTGTTTATTAAAGTGTTGGTGTCAGATCTAACCTTTAGGTGACAGCCTAACAAGCTACCACATGGCTTATTAATATAATTGTGGTTTATGAATACATAGCTAGTGCTTTCTTAGAATCTCTTCATCTGTAAAAATAATCATTTTGCTTTGCACCATCTTGCTTAATTGTTCAGGGTATTTTAAGATTTCTTTTAATATATAGTTTAGTTTATTTCATTATATTGGGTAATCTATGTTTATTTAACACAATTTATTACCATTTAATGGTAGTTTGGTGTATTTATTTAGCAATGAAAATACCGTTGATTAATCAGCAAAGAAAAAAGGGAAAATTTTTATCAGAGTTTCTCTCGATACGAAATACAGCAGATATTTTCCAAAAAATATTGGTTTACAAATCACACAGCTGCTTGTGTCAAAATATTTAGTTTGCTTTGGTTAAATAGTTCGTCTATTTTTATTTTTTTCATTAAGTTTTTAAAGATAACCAATTAATAGTTTCGTACTTTCGTTTATTTCATTATACTGGTAATTAAGTAATCGCTGTTTATCAATAAAATTTGTTACCATTTAATGGAAGTTTGGTGTATTTATTTAGCTATGAAATTACTGATTATGAATCGACTAAGAAACAAGGGAAAATGTTTTTCTCGATACAAAATGCAGCAGATATTTTCAAAAAATATTTGTTTAACATTGAACATTGTGTTTCAGAATGCAATACATCCACTCGAGAGAGACGTTGGAAGGGGAGTTCATCCCGTTGGAGCAGATTGATCTTCGACTCGATCTGAAGAATGATTCCGACCGTCTCTTCCTGGTGACTCCGCAGACCATTTGTCATCCGATCGATGATTCAAGTCCGTTGTGGGATATGAACGCTGATGATCTCTATCACTCCAACTTTGAGGTAATTTGCTGCTGCTGCGCCATTTTGTTTGGTGTTTCCTACTTCAAGAATAGCGAAATGCGAAAGGCCTCCCATCATGCCATAGAATTCACACATTTACAAGAAAGTAATGTGGCCTTAAAGCCTACTATTCCAACATAAATGTTTTCATAAGAACGTTTACATGAAAGCAATTGTGCAAAATCCCACAGCAAAATAATCAAGTTTTTTCTAGTGGCAAAAAAGTTTTGTCAAAAACATTTTTTTTATCAAATCTTTGATTTTGTAGTTTTTTTTTTGTTTACCCACCAATCCACCGGGTTAAGGCAAGTTACGTTTTACGGAAAGCAACAGTGTGATTGACAGTCAGACATTGGTTGAAACATCGTGCTCCTGTTTGTGATTTTACAACCGACCCAAACCCAGATGTGGTATTCAGTCCAATGACTCTTCCATAGAAATAACATTGGTGGATGCCAAAATACATAGTTGGAATAACAATACAATTCTATCAGGGACCTGTTAAAATCGGCTGCTAGTTTAAGAGCTTTAATCCTCGCACAGTAAGTCACACTGCTATTTTATGCCACACAGCGTATCAGACTTTGTCCATTGTAAATATTTAGTGCAAATAAGAATATTATGCAGTACAAACCCCATCTGCAAACATTTGATTTAAACAAGGTTTAAAACTTTAAACTTTTCGCCCTTGTTGATTGAGGGGATTGCTCGTCAAATAACGAAACATAAAATAACTAATTGCTGACTCGTTTAAACAAGATTAATTTTTGCATTGTCATTCTTAAGGGTTTTATTCACAGTTGTAATTGATAATTGTACTATAGTGTTAAACCATATGCAAATATTGTATTCACGTAAAGATGTCTGTTTAAGTATATTTTCATACTTGACAAATAGCTATGAGTTTTAACTTGTTATTTTGTCAGGGGTTGAAAGGTTGGTTGCACGTTTATCTAACTCTGCATGGTAATTTGCCCAAGTCACGATATTTTAGTTATTACTTTGGGTACAAAGCGTGAAATTTGCATTTCAATTTGTACTTTACCACCGTAAAGTTTATAACATACCTATGGGGCATGGCGATAAATAAGAGGTATTGCAAAGTCGAGTCTTGATTCATTACTTTTTCATAAAGTAAATCAAGAAAATGTTTTTCATGAATGGAAAATGTTTTTCATGACTAGGTGGAATAGTTTGCTTGTTATGTGTGTTTACGGCCATGCTATCCAGGCTGTTATGTAATTACACTGTTGCTTGCAAAAGCAGTTATTTGTTTGCACTTAGTTAGCTGTTACTCTACATTGGGTCAAATAGCGAAAAATTGTAACTAAAGTCATTTTTGTTTAATATGTCTTGCCAAAAATTTCTCCTTATGTTATTCAAATAACTTTGTTTACCATTTCTGGGTTATGGATGGTTTTTTGGATGTGGGGTAGTTTTGTGGGTGTGGGGTGATTTATTTCCCAAAATAAGTAATAACCGTGGTGGTCAACTGCGTCAGTATTATGAATCACAACAGCAAAACTTAAAAATATTATCATTCAATATGCAAGCTTTTCTGCTTGTTTTTGCAGTAATAATTTTTGTTGTGACAAAATTATTTTTCAAAACTTGTAATTTTTGTATCATCTTTTAATCACTAAGCCTCATCTCTCATATTATAACCACGATCCGCGCAATGATTAACCTGTCGATTGTTGGTTGCACCAGGTCATACTGATACTGGAAGGAATGGTTGAAGCCACAGGAATGACAACTCAAGCCAGAGCTTCTTATCTGCCAACCGAGATCCTGTGGGGCCATCGCTTTCAAAATATGATCTCCTTCACGCGACACAACGGTTATAAAATAGACTTCGGGAAGTTTAACAAGGTTGGTTTGTGTGGTTGGCGCACAGTTAGTTTGCAATTGCATTAAGAGGATGAAATCTCTAGACTTCTTAAGATTTTTCTCAGTCAGTTTACTGTGTCATAATGGAAAATATTAAAAATACCGGTTTTTCATAAAAAATGATTTTTTTAATATTGTTTTGTGAAATCACCAGGGACAGGAGGGTAATATTTAGCAAATCTAAAATGAGCTTTTTAAAAAAATTTAAAAGTTGGTGATGAGGGGGCCAATTTTGAGTTTGCTGAATATTCCTACTTGTCCCATGTGACTTCATAAATCCCTTTGTGATGTAATCATTACACACGCATAACCCAAGACAGACAGTGAGTATCCAGCATTCAGAGAATGCGGTACGCCGAACTTGCAACCACATATTATCAACAGGCATCCAGATATGTGTCTGCACTAAATTGCATGTTACAACTCTCAAGACATCAGTTTCTGTAAATCAATTGAAACTTTCAGTTACTGAAACCCACATAGAATTAATTTTAAACTGTTCTGACTAAAGCTTCATTTATAGATTGTGAGAAATCTGGTAGTGCTTGCTTCCTGTAAATATGTGGTGTAAGCAACTAATGATATATTCTGTATTTGCCAAACTTTTGAGTTAGACAGTGAACTGCCGAATTATTAATAAAAACATTAACACGTTTTCTTACGAAAAATGTTGTATTATTGATTAAATCAATTTTAAACATGAATGTCTTAAAGAAAAGCGTGCTCTTTGAAATTAATTTGTGTCACAAAAGATTTCTTGCAAGATTGTAGGGTTTATAAAGTACCAAGATTACAAAACCTTATATATATATATAGCATGGTACTAAAAAGATTTAAACTTATCAAAGGACAAAAAGGTTAAAACAACGATATACGACACATCGTTGTCACTACACTAACACGAGTTGCTGAATCATACTTTGCTACAATATATGCCGCCCGTTTATTTAATGAGCAATATAAAAATGTACATTTTGTATTAAATGATTAAAAAAATAGTCACCAAACTCACACAAACAGTTTTATTGACTGTACAGTATATTTGTTTATATTTGACTTTAATATGACAGTACAAAAATAGAATTATTTGTTTAAATTAGGACCACGTTAATCTTCACAAATTCGTGGTATTGCATCATAATACACTTTTTTTCGGTTGTGACGTATATTTTGTGATTGTGACGTATTTTTCGCGCAGACGTACAACACCCCCAACACGCCTCGACGTAGCGCGAAGTTTCTAAGCCAAGCTACGAACTCCGATATTCACACACTGGTTGAAGCGTCGATGAATAACAACAAGAAGAACAGATTGCCAGATAGTGAGAGCTCCAGTTTAAGGTGAATTTTGCGTCCTTGATTATTGTTCATTAAGATTTGTTGGGCTCTATAGACACATTTGTTAGGATAGCCATGTCTACCGTTCCCAATGTTCCATCAAAGTTCCTTGTGGTAGGCAATACCACCCAAAATGTATTGGTCTATATATGTACATTTATGCAGTATTATTTTATTATATTAGAGCAGTATTAATTTATTATACATATGTCTCCCCAAACTTAACAGATATTGCCTTAACCCAGTGAAATATTGTGTTCTACCAAATATATATATACGAAAGTGGTGGTGAGGGTGATAATATTATTAATCCACTGGCTTTAAGAGCTGGACAGCCATGATCTTTATTTCTAGCTATAAACGTCTCCCCACTATTTAGCTGTTATCATTAACCTCACGACTTTACAAACATTCCGATGCGTTTCAATGCGTCCGGTTGACGTCCCGATGCGTTTCGGCTGACATTTTAATATGGCCCGGCTGACGTTACGACGCGTTTCAAACAATACATTTCATATTTACCCATTCCCACAGGAGTTCCATCCACAGCCACCAGCACGACCCGTCCTCTAGCGCCTCCGATGGTAAGGATTCGGGTTACACCGCAGTAGGTGACCTCACACGAGCATACAGCTCTCAGACCTTGAACACGGAGAACAATAAACTGGTGAGTTACCTTTGTTTGTTAAACATAGTGTCAAAAACCAAGCTCACAGATATGTTTGGTTGTTATATAAGTGTTCTTTATTTGGTTGAGGATTAAATAAGATGAGTTTGAGGGTTATAAACGTTATAATCTTAATAATTTGATATTTCTTTGACATTAGTTCTTTGAACCTACAATGTCAAAATATGTTTGTTGTTTGAAATCTCGGACTAAATTTCCACACCACGGTACTAACGTTACGTCATACCCAGCTGACGTCAACCACGTCATTATCGGACGAATCCGACGACAACCGTCTGAGCGCAGAAGCCTCGCATTCCCGAGCGGTCGAAAGTTCATCTGTGACGCCACAATTACTCGTCGATGTCGAGAAAGACGTCGAGACGACGCTCACAAGGGTGGACGAAGTGCGAAGAGCGCCGTCTAACGGAACGTTACGATCTTCCCCTTCGTTTCTGAACGCTCGAGTCAAATCCGAACCTAATGACGTCATAAAAACAAAATCGTCGGATGACGTACGATTATTTTTGATGCACGATCGCGCCGCTAGCGGCCAGGACGCGAAAAGCGATGACGCCGATAAGTCGTTTATTGAGCTTGAAAACAAAACAATTTGCGTGTAGGGGCACCGCGCAGCCCCGTGCATTCGCACCATTCGGCGCCTACCTTGTTCTCAATTCGGCTGAACCAAAGCAAGGATCGCGAAGAACTATGTCCAACTATGGCAGTGTCGTGCCGCACACGACTGCCCATGCAAGGTGAAAATCTACTCCCCATTTCTTCCCATGACGTGTTTGTAAATACCGCCCACTAGTGTTAAATCCAACTTCAATGCCCTGCAAGGTGCAAATTGTCACGAAAATCAAATCCATCGAGTTTTTAATCCAGTCCTAAAAAATGAAATATTTCAGAAGGCTTCAAATAATGAGATGTGCCTTTTGATTTTAATCGCAAGTTTGTTTGTGTGCCTTTGTTATCGTCATAATTGTGTTTTCTCATAGACGGTAACGTTGTAGTTTATGTGATATAGTGAGAAGTTTTTTTTCATAATAAAATGAAATATATCAAAAAAATCTCGTGCGGTGCAAACGAGAAGCAGTATTAGTTAATTAGTTGTTTAATTGGGTGATTAGTATTATAGACGGTTGGAAAATTGAAAGGATTTCATTTATCTTTAAATAACCCTTTTTCTGGACCCGGCCGACTTTTAATAGTTCTCGTAATCCTCGATTCGAATTGGGGATCACGTAAACCTTAATTCACATTTGAAGGCGTCGGTTAGGATTTAAGATAAATGTGGGTTTGTTAGGCTGCGCAGTTTTTAATGATAAGCAGGTATTAATTGTAAACGATTTTTTCTGTATGTTCTGTTTTTTTTAAGAAAAAAATAAGGTAGTTTACTGAGGGGATTAACCTTAGAAACGATATTTTCCGGTAAAATTAAAGTTTACAATTGGATTTTGTGTGGAAAATTTTTTGCTGTTTTCGAACTACAACCTCTCACTTTAGAATGGTTTACAATGGGTAGTATATGGGGGAATAGAACAACGACACCTGAAACACATTGCCTAAGTACACAAGTAGGGATGTCTATTCCAGAATCGGAGTACGAATTTGATTCGATTAGGAAATGATTCGGATGTATAAACGATATCATTTCAAGAAGGAAAATTGTGTGTCTGTATTAGCGTTTTAACATCGATTCTTATGTAAAAATTCCTTGTGCTCTAGCTGTTATAATGTACTACCAATGTCATGTGTAGTGTAGGCCGATACTTTTTACGTAACTTAACTTGTTACATAACTTAACTCTTTACATAAGTATTAAAACAATGGAATTTAGAACAGCAAGTTTCCCGACAACTTCTAAAACCACACAATTTATAGCCATAGCTATGTCATATGAACGTTAACACACCTCGTGCTGTTTTTGAGTCATTGTTGTGTTTTATAGGTTACTCACGGTCATAGATGGCGTAATAATGATAACAATAAGGTGTTATGATGTCATGTAATATAATCATTAGTCAAGTTTTAAATCAGTGTGGTAATGCTAGACCACGGTCGGCAACCTTTTGCACGTAAAGATCCATTTAAAATTATATTCCATAAAATAAAAATCACTGGGCGCCGTAAAACTATGATTAGACACAGTCTGCGGGACGGTCAAAAAGGCACAAAATACCTGATTAATTGTATTAATGTATAAATAACAGATTAATTGTATTAATCGCACCATAGTACTTACATGTAAGTACTATATGGTCAAAATATTATATCTGCCGGTGTATAGTATCGATTGTATGGCCCTGTTATAACTATCCGAATATCAGACTGTACCGTAAATATAAATATATAAACATTTTACATAAGAAAACAGATTGTCTGCATTTAAATTTGTTGTAAAATTGAATTACTATTTAACAAATTATCGTCGAAAATATACACTCGAATATATGCCTTGCAATCTGGTCCACTTTTGCAGCGGTTTTCTCGTACAGTCAGGATGGCCGAGTGGTCTAAGGCGCCAGACTCAAGAACTAACCATTCTTCGCCGCTATGTGGTGTTGAGTATTCTGGTCTCCGAATGGAGGGGTGGGTTCGAATCCCACTTCTGACACACTTTTTTTCTTTTCTTTTTAATATATTCAGTTGAACATGATATATTACTTAACAACTTAAAAGCATATTTGACATAAAACAACACACGGTTAGCATTCCTATACACCAGAACCCTTTAAGTTGGCAACTGGACAAGAACCTACATTGGAACGCTGATATTAAACAGTAAAATAAAATAATTTGTACCCAACCAAATGAACAGTCTTGTGGTTAAATGGTTGGAGACTTGATTGGTAAAACAGCTGCTTTATAACACGCTTGACTGATTCACCTGACAAACTGTTTTTATTTTATTTTTCCATTATATGCTCCAATAACTGTCGTATTGTTGTATTTTTCTTGCTTGGCGTTTGCTTTATTTTAAGTGTGTGTGTAGGCTAACATAGAATAAGTTAGGATAGGTTATTCATGTTTATTCCCGTGAATTGGAAAACCAGGGGGTTAACACATGTGGTGAATCGCTGGTTCGATTTGTCAACATTATTCGTTTTTAACACAGTTTTTGCTTGTGAACGTGTGAAATTTTGCTTGTGAAACGTGATAACTCAAAATAAAAAGGAAAAAGCAGGGGTGCTATAGGCTACACACGAGCAATCGTCAGATCACCTCGCGCCCACTGTCGGATTACCGGAGCTATTGCAGTGTGTTGTTTAAGATTTACACGTTCCTTTAATTTAGTAGAACCCATTAATCCAATGGGTTCAGGTGAAGGGGCGTTTAATTATTGGGTCCGCTGTAGAGTTACGGCATCTACCACGCTAAATTCGGATTATTGTTGTATTAACATCTCTACGTTTTTCCGAACCACGCCGTGAGTATCTGTTCCTAATTTGTTCAGTCAAATAAGCCATCTTTACTATTACGCCACAATGCGAGCAGACGACACACGGTTTCCCGCTAAATTGAAATCCACAGTGCACAGTGCAATGAACAACATACGAACTCGATTTCTTTATTCCGTACCGTAGCAAAACGCGATTAAAATTGCAACAAAATACAAGTTTTAAATAACAATGAATATAATAATATAAACTATGGAGTATAAAGTGCATGAAAGTAAGGAAATACGAGCGAGTGGTGTAAAAGAGCATAAATTGTATGAAAATAGTTGTTCCTGGGCAACCCGCGTGGTTATATATTTTGGGGGAACGCTTTGGGCTTCCAAAATATACAACTTGCGGGCCGGTTAACAAGAATGTGAAATTAAACTATATAGGACATGGTTCATGTGTTTGTGCGAATGGTGGGAAACGCGACTGGTTTTGAAAATAGGATATACGTCATAGCGCTACGTGACCACAGCCACTCTTGCAGTGTTTTGTACACGATGGCTGTTTGTTGGCAAAATATTAAGCTCGAGGCAAAATCACGATTCGTACGCCACATAACTAATGACCACACAACCCTTGACAGGCGCGCTTCGCTACGCATGACTATGCACAACCCTTAAAAGCGCGCCTCCTTCCCGTTTAACAAGCCTGAATGACGTTTATTTTGCAAATTCCCTACAACAACTTTCCCTAACACTATCACAGCACGATTTTCATAAGACCATTCCAAAATAGTGGAATTATTTTAAGCGAGCTATCTTGGTGGATTGTACGGAAGATCCGATATCAAGAAAGAAGTGGCCGAGTTGCTGGGCACTGAACGTGCATGGGATGATGTTGTACACACCGCATGGCACCGATATCTCCAATGCGCTGTAGCCCGGCCTGGATGGGGCAATCACAGATTACTCTAGTAGTTTAGTGCGTCACCTTTCAACCAAAGGGTTGCAGGTTCAACACTGGTCGCTCGCGGTTGTGTCCTTGGGCAAGGCACTTATGGTATTAGGATTTTTGTAAGGGCTGTGGTTAAAGTTTTAGTTTTAAGGTTAAGATTAGTTTTTGAATCAGGGTTATAATTAATTTCAATAGTTCAGTGGTGCAGTTTCCCCTTTTTCAGTTTCTTTAGTGTTGCCCAACAAAATATCATGAATGCGCGGACTAGTTTGCAGACATTGTTTTACTTTGTTTCAACCCATTAATCCACTGGGTTTAATTAAAGTGAATTGCCCAATGACACAACCGACTAGCAAAAACACGGTTTGCCTTGACCCAGCAAATTTTGTTTTATTGTCCTAGTTGTCCAAACTCGGTTCCTTCAGAAGTTTAGAACTGGTAGAAATTGTACTAGAATACCACCTTACCACACAAGTACAAATTGGAACGATGTTCAGTAAAACGAATGTCAAAAATATCAGACAAAAAATGTGATGCCTGGTTACACATACAAAACTATTATATAATAAATTATATAACTAGCAGGGCACCACAAAGGTAAAAAGATAAACACAATTCAACACACAGCACTAATAAGAAGGTTGTACCGACCTGAAAGAACCAGATGTTGTTTTATTGAAAGGTTTCTCCGCATTGGTTTCAACACAGATGATATCGAAGCCGTTGTTGTAATCTTTCGGGGCACGAAGTTCAACCAGTAGTTGAGCTTGTCCGTTTCCCTGTATTGATTTTACATGATCATTGTGTTTATGGGGGTGTGAAATAAAGGGAATTATAATGAGTGAATTGTACTGGAATTGTACCCATAAACTGATTGCGTAGTTTATTTTGGGCCAGCACTGAAAAAATGCTTAAAACGCTTCTAATAGTGGATGTGAAGCTTCAGTTCCCATGTAAATGCAAAAACAAACGAAACTTTCGATATACTTGTACTTTCTTCTTATATAACATCGTAACTGAACCACCACTAAACCACTTAATCGGTTTGTATTAGTTATTTTGTTTGACCCAATAAAGAAACCGAACCCCTTTTTTTAATGTGAAAACACGAACCTAAAACTGATATTTTAAATATAATCCGAAATGGGACTTTTAACTATATGATTATATAACACATGGTTTAGTTGTGGAATTAACTTTAAAACCGTTGATCTGAGTCACATTTAAAAGTTCAAACAATTTATATTTAAACAAGTTTCACAAACACACTGTCTTCTCATCTGAGTCATATTCACAAGTCCACACAATATTACCATGCTCAAATATCTAGTATTATCATGTGCAAATATCCAAGTATCGAGAAACGCAGCATTAAATACCTCAATATTGATCTGGTAGATGGGGTTGTTGCCGTAAGTTGCCTTGTTATTTGAACAACCCCCGGCAGTTGACGCTGTCCATTCTCCCTGTATCTGTGGTGAAATATGGGGTTCTAACATTAGCCCATGTATGATTGCATAACTAGGGAAATCTTTTTTTTCTGGGGTGTTGTTTAATTAATTGTGTCATAA
The DNA here is from genome assembly GCA_000149265.1 of Ciona savignyi. NCBI lineage: Eukaryota > Metazoa > Chordata > Ascidiacea > Phlebobranchia > Cionidae > Ciona > Ciona savignyi. The sequence goes on along the minus strand of CH003313.1, from coordinate 2,932,536 downwards.
AGTTGAGGATTTTTTTGGGGGGGTGAGGTGTTGTTACATCTAGGAGTTCAATACCTATTACACAGGCAGGTAAGATTTCTATTTCGTTGTGCTCTAAAATGGTACTTACCCTCTTTTTCAACCGATACGGGTCTTCGATATTATTGAACTTGAACTCGACAAGTGAATAAACCCGCAACGTGTATCTGATATTCTTGTGTTTCTCATACTGTGACACCACCAGTGTATATCGGTGGGGTCCGTTCTCTGGGACCTGGATCCTCGTTAAGTAATGGGGGCTGTTGATCCGAACCCCATCAATGTGCGGCGGGGGGCTGTCTGGGTGGGAATCTCGTGTTTAGATGTTGACCCACCACCCATACTTTGCGTTGACTGATTAGCTCAGTGGGTTGGTGCGTGGCCTTTCAGCTGATGGGTGGCAGATTCGAAACTGGTCGCTAGCTAGTCAGTTGTGTCCTTGGGCAAGGCACTTAACCGACATTGTCTGAATCTAGGAAATTATTGGGTTCTACTAAAATGAAGGAACATATGAATCATACACAATACACTACTGCAATAGCTCTGGAACCCGACGATGGGCAAGAGGTGTTCTGACGATTGCTCTAGTGTTATTCCTATGCGTTTTTTATGGGGATAAACATGAATATCCTATCCTATCCGTAGTATACAATATGCTTAGTGGGTTTGGAAAATATAAACTTAAAAGGAAGGAAAACCGCTTAATCGAAGAAGGGTTGGTGTTGGGTTGAAGTTAAGGTTGGTATTAGGGGTTAGCATTAGTTCCCTCATTTTAAGTCGATTTTTTAATTGATTGTAGTTAAACAGCCAACAATTGGAAGACTCACATGGATAATAAACCTTCTTTCCATCATTGAGATAGACGAGCAAAGTGATAAATTCCTTGTTTTCAGCGAAATTTCTTTTCTCAGTGATGTGCCTCTGCCGAGGGGTGAGAATGTGCCTCGTTAGTAGGACCCACACCACTGTCGCTTTCTTATTTCTGGGGGAATTGTGGGGGTGAGATGGGTCTAGTGGGGTAACCCCCCTCAAGTGACATTATGCAGTTTTACTAAACTTTACACTAACTATTTTAAAGAACAAGTAAAACAATTTTTTTAAAATAGATCAATAAAAATAAAATATTGTTTTGCATTGTCCGATTCGGAGATAACTCCCATAGGGTTTTAGATTGAGGTGGCTGTTTATATATATTTGCTATATCTAAAGCATACATTTTGCATTGTCAGGTGTTATGATGTCATTTAATACAATCCAATAGTCAAGTTTTACATCAGTGTGGTAATGCTAGACCACGGTCGGCAACCTTTTGCACGTAAAGATCCATTTAAAATTATATTCCATAAAATAAAAATCACTGGGCGTCGTAAAACTATGGTTAGATACAGTCTGCGGGACGGTCAAATGCTCTTCACGGGCAATATGTTGCCTCCCTGGTCTAAGAACTCTAAAAGTCCAACGCAATTAGTTATTTTCGTCCAGTTATGACCGAGCGATAAATATAGACTGGTCATTGTTTTGAGTGGGATTGGATTTTTCTGATTTAATTTAGTTTTATTTTTTTCCTTTATTGCATTAAAAAAACGGCTAAGTTATTTTAGATTAAGGAGGCAAGATAAAACGGCAAAACTACAATTGTTAAAACACGTAGGATAGGATAGGATATTAATCTTTATCCCCGTGAATGGGGAAACCAAGGTAGTTAACACACGGGCAATCGTCAGATCACCTCGCGCCCATCGTCGGGTTACCGGAGCTATTGCAGTGTGTTGTATATAATAGACACGTTCCTTTAATTTGGTAGAACCCATTAATCCGCTGGGTTCAGGCAATGTCCGTAAAGTGCCTTGCCCAAGGACACAACCGACTAGCTAGCGACCAGTTTCGCACCTGCAACCTTTCGATTGAGAGACGACGCACTTAACCGTTAGACCAGCGGGCCGGACGAACGGGCCGGACATAAAATACACAAAGAAAAAATGACGTGCGGTTAAACCACAAATTAAGCAAAGCCAGTTGCAGGAGTGAACCCTTTTTAAAATCAACATTAATAAATTTAAAGCCTTAAATAAAAGTGTGCAAGCACGACACAGTGCCGATGGGACATGGGAGAGTCGGCTTTATAAGATTAAAGTGGAAAAAATAAACGTGGCTAGAATAAAGCAAAACGTCGTTTCGAGTATGTTGTATTCTTCTATTGGGGGTCCTTGGTGGTAAATCGTACTGAATGAAACAAAAGAGAAACACGTCGGGTTATATAGAACGAAATGCACGCAAAGAATGTTACATACCAAAGTAAATGATTATTACATACATGCGGGCACAGTTGATTACAGGGAACAAAATAACTGTCTGAAAACCTGCACGTATTACTACAGGGATAGAAATTAACGCATTTCCACAACAGATTAATTGTCTTAATCGCACCATAGTACTATATAGCAGTGGTTCTTAAACTGGGTTTGATCGATGAGTCAGTATCAGGGGTTCAGCGGAGATTAGGATAAGTTCACTTTAGGCTCAAGTTTTTTAACATACATATTTTGAATTTTAACGAAGGGTTCGGTGAATGCCCGCATAAAACTTGCGGGGTTCGGTACCTCCAACAAGTTTAAGAACCACTGTACTATATGGTCAAAATATTATCTCTACCGGTGTATAGTATTATCGATCGTATGGCCCTGTTATAACTATCCGAATATCAGACTGTACCGCCGAATATATAAACATTTTACATAAGAAAACAGATTGTATGCATTTAAATTTGTTGTAAAATTGTATTACTATTTAACAAATTATCGTCGAAAATCTACACTCGAATATATGCCTTGCAATCTGGTCCTATTTTGCAGCAGTTTCCTCGTACAGTCAGGATGGCCGAGTGGTCTAAGGCGCCAGACTCAAGAACTAACCATTCTTCGCCGCTATGTGGTGTTGAGTATTCTGGTCTCCGAATGGAGGCGTGGGTTCGAATCCCACTTCTGACACACTTTTTTTCTTTTCTTTTTAATATATTCAGTTGAACATGATATATTACTTAACAACTTAAAAGCATATTTGACATAAAACAACACACGGTTAGCATTTCTACCCACCAGAACCATTAGCTGGCGACTGGACAAGAACCTAAATTGGAACGCTGATATTAAACAGTAAAATAAAATAATTTGTACCCAACCAAATGAACAGTCTTGTGGTTAAATGGTTGGAGACTTGATTGGTAAAACAGCTGCTTCCTAACACGCTGGACTGATTCATCTGACAAACTGTTTTCATTTTATTTTTCCATTATGTGCTCCAATAACTGTCGTATTGTTGATTTTTTCTTGCTTAGCGTTTGCTTTATTTTAAGTTTGTGTGTGTAGGCTAATATAGAATAAGTTAATATAGAATAATTATGTTTATTCCCGTCAATTGGAAAACCAGGGGGTTAACACACGAGCAATTGTCAGATCACTTCGCGCCCACTGTCGGGTTACCAGAGATATTGTAGTATGTTGTATAAGATTTACACGTTCCTTCAATTTAGTAGAACCCATTAATTCAATAGGTTCAGGCGAAGGGGCGTTTAATTATTGTGTCCGCTGTAGAGTTACGGCATCTACCACGCTAAATTCGGATTATTGTTGTATTAACATCCCTACGTTTTTCCGAACCACGCCGTGAGTATCTGTTCCTAATTTGTTCAGTCAAATAAGCCATATTTACTATTACGCCACAATGCGAGCAGACGACACACGGTTTCCCGCTAAATTGAAATCCACAGTGCAATGAACAACATACGAACTCGATTTCTTTATTCCGTACCGTAGCAAAACGCGATTAAAATTGCAACAAAATACAAGTTTTAAATAACAATGAATATAATAATATAAACTATGGAGTATAAAGTGCATTAAAGTAAGGAAATACGAGCGAGTGGTGTAAAAGAGCATAAATTGTATGAAAATAGTTGTTCCTGGGCAACCAGCGTGGTTATAAATTTTAGCTGAACGCTTTGGGCTTCCAAAATATACAACTTGCGTGCCGACCAACAAGAATGTGAAATTAAACTATATAGGTCATAGGACATGGTTCATGTGTTTGTGCGAATGGTAGGAAACGCGACTGGTTTTGAAAATAGGATATACGTCATAGCGCTACGTGACCACAGCCACTCTTGCAGTGTTTTGTACACGATGGCTGTTTGTTGGCAAAATATTAAGCTCGAGGCAAAATCACGATTCGTACGCCACATAACTAATGACCACACAACCCTTGACAGGCGCGCTTCGCTACGCATGACTATGCACAACCCTTAAAAACGCGCCTCCTTCCCGTTTAACAAGCCTGAATGACGTTTATTTTGCAAATTCCCTACAACAACTTTCCCTAACACTATCACAGCACGATCTTCATAAGACCATTCCAAAATAGTGGAATTATTTTAAGCGAGCTATCTTGGTGGATTGTACGGAAGATCCGATATCAAGAAAGAAGTGGCCGAGTTGCTGAGCACTGAACGTGCATGGGATGATGTTGTACACACCGCATGGCACCGATATCTCCAATGCGCTGTAGCCCGGCCTGGATGGGAAAATCATGTGTTCATTGTTGGATATGCTGGACCATACATTGTATCGGTGGACCGTGTTTAATTTAAGCGGAGACAACACAAGCAGCAGCCGTAAGAATAGCGGAAAGCTAAAATGGAGGGAAAAGGGGAAACTGTTCACCATATAAAGATTACGGAATTAAAGTTTTTGTAAAAGCTGGGGTTGGAGTTTTAGTTTTATAGTTAAGATTACTTTTGAATTAGTGTTATAATATAACACTGAATCAGTGTTGTAATCAATTTCCATAGTTTAGGGGTGCAGTTTTTCCCTTTCCCAATTTCTTTCCTCATGGTGCTGTTCTACAAAATATTGTATGCGCTGACGAGTTTTCAGACATTGTTTTAGTTTTGTTTCAACCCATTAATCCACTGGGTTTAATTAAATTGAATTGCCCAATGACACAACCGACTAGTAACAACACGGTTTGCCTTGATCCAGCAAAATTTTTTTTTAATTAAAACTTTTGTTTTATTGCCCTATTTGTTCAAACTCAGTTCCTTTAGAAGTTTAGAACTTGTAGAAATTGTACTAGAATACCACCTTTCCACACAAGTACAAATTGGAACGATGTTCAGTAAAACGAATGTCAAAAATATCAGACAAAAATGGGATGCCTGGTTACACGTATAAATTTTATAACTAGCAGGGCACCACAAAGGTAAAAAGATAAACACAATTCAACACACGCACGAATAAGAAGGTTGCACCAACCTGAAAGAACCAGATGTTGTTTTATTGAATGGTTTCTCCGCATTGGTTTCAACACAGATGATATCGAAGCCGTTGTTGTAATCTTTCGGTGCGCGTAGTTCAACCAGTAGTTGAGCTTGTCCGTTTCCCTGTATTGATGTCACATGATTAATTGTGTTTTTGTTCGGGTGTGAAATAAAGGGAATTATAATGAGTACCCCAACCTATAAACCGGTTTTAGTAGTTTTTTCACATAGACCAGCACTGAAATAAATGTTTGAAAAACTCATAATAGTGGATGTGAAGGTTCAGTTCCCATGTAAATGCAAAAACAAACGAAACTTTCATTATATTTGTAGTTTCTCCTAATATAACATCGTAACAAACCACTAAACTGGTTTGTAGTAGGTATTTTTGTTTAACCCAATATAGAAAGCAAAACCTTTTTTTTAGTGTGAAAACACAAACCTAAAACTGATAATTCAAATGTAACCCAAAACGGAACTTAATTCATACAATGACCAGTTTAACTATATGATTATATAACACATGGTTTAGTTGTGGAATTAACTTTAAAACCGTTAATCTGAGTCATATTTCAAAAGTGCAAACAATTCATATTTAAACGAGCTTCACAAACACACCGTATTCTCATCTGAGTCATATTCAAGTCCACACTATATTACCATGCTCAAATATCTAGTATTATCATGTTAAACTATCCAAGTATCGAGAAACGCAGCATTAAATACCTCAATATTGATCTGGTAGATGGGGTTGTTGCCATAAGTTGCCTTGTTATTTGAACAACCCCCAGCAGTTGCCGCTGTCCACTCCCCTTGTATCTGTGGTGAAATATGGAGGTTCTAACATGAGTCATGTATGATTGCATAACTAGGGAAATGTAGTATTTTTCTGGGGTGTTGCTTAATTAATTGTGTCATGAAGTTTAAGGCTTTTGGGGGGAGGGAGGTGTTAAGTTGTTACCCCAGTGGTGAACAGAATACCACATATCCACAATCAGACGAGAGATATTTTTTAAACTTGTATTGTAATCATGCTGAATAATGTATGGTGGATCTTTATTAAACTGGTGGAAATATGTACAATAAACAATTATATTTTGCATATTTTGAATAATATATTGACCTAAACTTAAATCGTACATATGTTTAACAAGCTAACAATAGCCTTTTAATAAGTGCCACATTAGCAGCTACAAACATGAAATATCGATACCTTGATGATTTCCAGTGAACTTATACCGGCGGCAAACGACTAGTCGTTGCAAGAAATTAGGTGGCACACAATAACAGAATCAAGAATTTTGAGATAATGTAAAGAACATAAACTTTGCCAATTTACCAGGATTAAAATGTTAAGCAACATGAAGGTTATAATAAGGAAGTGGTGCCAATTTGTACAAAAAAATTTAATATTATTCTACCACTTTATTACACACTTAACAAACAAAAACAATACCTGTTACAACAATATTGTAAGATTTCTATTTCGTTGTGCTCTAAAATGGTACTTACCCTCTTTTTCAACCGATACGGGTCTTCGATATTATTGAACTTGAACTCGACGAGTGAATAAACCCGCAACGTGTATCTGATATTCTTGTGTTTCTCATATTGCGACACCACCAGTGTATATCGGTGGGGTCCGTTCTCTGGGACCTGGATCCTCGTTAAGTAATGGGGGCTGTTGATCCGAACCCCATCAATGTGCGGCGGGGGGCTGTCTGGGTGGGAAGCTCGTGTTTAGATGTTGACCCACCTGCCCATACTTTGCTTTGACTGATTAGCTCAGTGGGTTAGTGCGTGGCCTTTCAACCGATGGGTGGCATGTTCAAAACGGGTCTCTACCGAGTCGGTTGTGTCCTTGGGCAAGGCACTTAACGGACATTGTCTGAATTTAGGAAATTTTTGGGTTCTACTAAATTGAAGGAACATATGAATCATACACAACACACTGCAATAGCTCTGGAACCCGTTAGCATTGGTTCCCTCATTTTAAGTCGATTTTTTAATTAATTGTATTTAAACAGCCAACAATTGGAAGACTCACATGGATAATAAACCTTCTTCCCATCATTGAGATAGACGAGCAAAGTAATAAATTCCTTGTTTTCTGCAAAATCTTCCTTCTCAGTTATGTGCCTCGTGAGCAGGACCCACACCACTGTTGCTTTTTTATTTCTGGGGGAATTGTGGGGGTGAGATGGGTCCAACCCCCTCAAAGTGCAACTGAGCAGTATTACAGACACATGGATATATTGAGTAAAGCTGATCGCTTTTTTTTAATGACTTTGTTTTTTACCTTGACTTTACACTCACTTGTTTAAAAATAATGAAAACAATTTTTGGATTTTTTCGTTTAAAATTGCATCAATAAAAATAAAATTTGGGTTTTGCATAATCATATTCCGGAATGACATTATGCTTTATTTGCCGTAAGATTATCCGATGATGCTGAATTACACCAGTGAAGTTAAAGGTTACCCCCAGTGGGGCTTAAATTTGCTTGCTGGTATCTAAGATAACCCCGGAGTCCCTTACCTGACTTCAAGTCGATATTGTGGGTTGTTCCCGAGTGAGTAGGAGTCTCTTGTCGGTCCATCCTTCGCGAGCCACGACGCATGTCGGCACGTCGTCTTCGGGAACAAATCGGGATTCCAGTTGATGTAGAACGTGTCGTAGAAGTGGAGGGCTGAGTCCCAGTCAATCCAGAACACTCCTGTTGTGGAGGGGATTAGGTTTAAAACATCGTAATTTTATGGAGTAATTGAGCGATGAACAGCAATCATGTGGCTGAATGGCAACCGCAATCAATTTTTATACTTATAAATACGATCTAGGTGATAAGCTGCTCAACATGGGTTCGAAACCCAGCAAAAAAATAGAGCGATTCCCAAATAAATTCACAGATAAAGACTCATGTGTAGGAGGAAACATTGGTCAATTAATCCTTACAGATTAATGTGGGCTTAATAAAGATTCTATAGAATGTTGTCCTCTTTTTGCTGGCAAACAATTAAATTAAGTTTCTGTACTTCGATTGTTATTGTTATTTTAACCGAGTAACAGAGCGATTTAATGTAATGTTTGGTGCAACTGACATATACCAACTCTACACAAACACTGTGTTAGTAATGAGCTTAACAGGGGTTCGGAATCTAGCCCAGAAAAAAAACATAGATTTATAAATAAATGCTGATTCGATAAACCAAGGTTTTTATATGAGTTAGCGTGTTGACTTTATTTGACTTTATTTTGGAAAACTAAGGGAAGGAGACTATGTATGTTTAATTAGTTAGCAACATGCAGAAGGGTAATGGTAGCGAAAATAATTTGCCACGGGTGAGATTTTAACTAATGATCTTGGGCTACATGCACTCCGTGTACTAACCAACTAAGCTATCACAGCTCTTTCATGTTGGCATGTCTTACCGACTTTCCATAGTTTATTATGTATTGTCCACTGTGCTATATCTTTTATACATTGTTGGCTGATCGAAGTAGCTCAGAACTCACCGTTGTCAAATTCCTTAGCGAGTTGGTTGTCGTAATTGAGGGCTTTGCGTAGTTCTGGTGTCCAATGTGCGTCATCCTATGATTATTGTCACATTATGGAATATTGTGTACACAATATATAGAGAAGCAGATAACATAACTAGCTACATTTTTATGATAATACCCAGGGGTGGAAGCTGGGTTAATTAAACAGGGGTGGTGAACTAGGTTAAACACCCAAGGACCGGAAAACATAGTTGGCATTATATCGTTGGAATCTGTAACATTAACACATTGCCACTGCTGGGTTTATGCAGTGTGCTGCATATGATAAAAGACATTTAGTTTTCGTTGAAATTGAACTGAACTGATTCAAACAGTATGGCTTGCCCAGGGGGACAAATGCATGGAATAGTAGTTGGTGGGCGGCATCTATTTAGTAACCTTCATTAAAACGCACGGAAGAGCAGCTTAATACCCAGCATCCTCCACTCAAGAATATAAACCATTCACTTAAAGCAGATTAAAAGTGACATAAACTTTATACCGTCCAGAAATTTTAACAGCCATTCGCAGCCATTTACTCAGTAAATATTAAAATTAAAAAATGGAAATTAAAATTTAAGTTTAAAATTCCCATGTAAGTTAAGCAACAAGCAATCCCCACTACTCACATGAGCCGAGTAGTTTCCCTTCCACCGCAGATGACTCCACGGGTTCTTGAGCTGAAGAAGTTTGAGGCCACGAACCACTTGCACGTCCAGCACCGCGTAAGCATGAGTCGGCACTAGACCTGAGAGGGGGAGGGGATAAATTGGATAACCCCCGAATTATTAAGGATTACACAAGCAACTAAACTGTGAAACTAAAAGTAAAGTGCTGAATAATGTGGTCATCCAAACCTGATTTTAATCCAATTTAGTTATAGTGCAAGATAATGATAGGAACTTTTTATAGTGCATTTTAGAAAAAACCTCGTCACAAGCTTTGTATAAATGGATTCAAGTGAATGAATAATTTATGTAAGTATGCCAGGAAATAATCATGATACATGGTATATGTGGAGTGTTACGTAAATGTATGTAGTGTAAGTGAGAAGTGGTGTAACAAGTTATGTGGACTCCAATTACATTTGTCAAAACCAAGGTAATACATTTATTTCAACTTGGTAAGTACACCACACTACTTTAGTACGCTGAGCATAATACAAACATTTTGGTTTGCAATATACTGTATATCAGTATGTGTATACTTTATTAAATAAAAGTTTTTTGTGAGTAAATTAAGCTCGGTATTTAAAATAACTGTTGGTAATTTTAAGCCACAAACTGGGTAAAAACACAGTACATAAATAACCTTTACAACACATAAACCCTCTCCCTACACCCCACACCCCTTAACCCCCACACACTATTCTCATCCTACACCTCACCCAACACCCTTATTCCCAAACAAACACCCATCACCCCTCTCACCCGCTCTATCGGCGTCTGCTTCCCCCATCACCCCGGTTGAGATTGTGGCCAAACAATGGCCTTTATGAAACCGTTCCCGAACCTTCTCAAAGAAAGTGTTTCGATCGAAGTCCTTGTCACGAAGCGACTGACGCTCAGGTATCCAACCCGTCAGTGAATGGAGGTCGATGTTCTGGAATATTCGGGGCAATGTTTGTCCAAAATCAAGATCGAATTCGATTCGATACTAATTTGGATTTTATACCCAGCCAAGGTGTCAAACCCATTATGGACTATGCTTCAAAACGGTTTTTGTATGAAATTGGTATTCACCATTTGGCAACACGAATTTGGAACTTTTTTAATATTTTTAGTCTAGCATTTTAAATTTAATTGTTAATAATGGAGAAAAATATTTTTATCTAATTTCGATACAATTTAAAAAATAAGACAGACTTTTTTTTTCTTGAATAAAAAAATGTTTATTGCTTTCTCTTTAAGTATATTTCACAGCAGTTGGAAATTCTAGATTCGAAATTATTGGTTCAACAATAATTGGATAAGAAAATTTCTGACAATGACTTAACTATGGAAGGATGGGTTTTATTTTTTTAAAGACGGTAAAATTTAATTAAATTAAAAGTTTCTGTTTTCTAATAACAATATAAGGTTCAACAAGACTGTCATACCTGATATTCATTCAAAATCATTACAAAACTAGCAATATAGATTTATATATATATATATATATATATATATATAGTAAAAAATGCTGGTTAGTGGGCGGAGAAAAACTTTGTTTTACTTAAGAGTACCGGTAGTCAACAAAGGGTTTGAAACAGCAATTTTTTGAATAAAACTATTTTGGAATATCTGGCATGTCACATAAATACAGTAATTTATTCGTATATAAATTATAAAGTAGAAAAAAAAGTAAAATGCAAAATCCAAATATATGTATATTGATGTTGTAACATAGACTTGGTTGCTAGTTTTATAAGCAATGTCAATTATAAGCATTCTATCTATTGGTGCCACAATCTGCCATTATATATTTTATGGAGAGGTATTATTGGCAATCTTAAAGATACCCTTTTGTGTGGCAAACTGTCGTAAAACATAAAAACTATATTTTAACAGAATACTTCAGTGGGGTTGGGTACTCACAGAGTTAGAGCCGGGGAAGTCATATCCTCCCATCACCTTCATATAAGCCTTCTCCACTAGTGACACCCACAACTCATTATGGTTGGAGGAGTACGAACACAACAGCTTTCCATGCTTGTCCACAGGCAATCGATCGTCGATCACAACTTTCCTCGACACCCCGTTCAAATGCAACTTCACCATGTATTTGCCTTCGTGAGAAGATGGTGGTGAGTTTGGATCAAAAAAAAAATTCGAAACGACTTTTTCGAAACAGATGTATATATGTATAGTATAACAGGGTGTCAAACTGTATGGTCTTCGAGGGCCACATCCCACATTGCATTTTGAAAATTGTACCAAGGGCTACATGCAATTTTTATCTATTTTTCTAATGTATCTTATTGTAAAAATGGAGAGGAGTTTTAACAACTGTTTTGTTTATTAAATGTGACTTTTTGCTATACACCAGCTTTCTTTGAATAATCTGTTTGAATACCGCTCTTAAGTTGAAATGTTTGATGTATTACATTTAGATGAAAACCTTACAAAAGTGTTTGCGGGCCGTATTAGAGGGGTTTGTGCGCCCCGAGTTTAAAAGCATCTCGTCTAAAAAGTTTTTATGTTTTGCTTGAATGGGAAAACGCAGGAGGGTGATTACACTGACAATTCTTAAATTACAGAGTGCCCCAATGGCATAAAATTTGTAAAATTTTGTGGGGTGGTAACAACCTTTATATGATTATTTTTATATAAATTCACATTTGCCGCACAGGTATATTCCATTTTCATATCTTTGTTAACCACAACCTACTAACCTACATATTCTAAAACTAACAAAGTGAATACCTATAATAAAATAATAAACAGCCCATTACTATATTATCATGATTATACAGTGTTATAATTACCCATTGTTAAATCCTACAATGGGTAATTTGTGATGCAAGTCGAAATCATGGGTAATGCCACACCAAGTGTGTTAAGCATTTTTACAAGATGACCTTGGAAGTTTAATAAAATTAATACAGGCCAGAAATAAAATCCGAATGACTTACCACAAGGATTGTACACCGGTTCACCTTTCCTGTTCTGTGGGAAGATGATGCTGGAAAAGAGCAAATTATGTCATCTATGGGAACAGTTCAAATCTTTTTAGTTGTGGATCACAGATTAAAAAAATAAAGAAAACATTTTTAGATGCAAAATAACAAATACAGGGAACCTCAGTGTTATTCCACAGGTATAAGAAGCAAACTACATTACATAGAATCAAAAGTTTAAACCAATCAGAATCTATCCGCACTTTTCTCATTTTTTATCCATAAAATATGTATTAAAAGTGTCATGGAGCTTAGGGCCATAAAAACAATTGCAAACCACACAGAATAAGCATCAAATGATAAATAAACAAAAGTAACTTAGATATTTCCGATCTTGGGATTTCCGATCAGAATAAAAATAGAAACCTTACCCAGTATTAAAAGAAGCATTAACAAATGTAAAAAAATGTAACCAAATTTAAAAAAATGTACCCAAATTTAAAAAAATGTAACCAAATTTAAAAAATTTAAAAAATGTAATCAATTAAAAAATAACGTTCTGAAATTTGCATAACTGACCTTGTGATGAGTTTCTTCTTGAACTTCCTCTCATATGCAGCGCTGATGGCAAGCGAGGCCACGAATGAGCAGTCCGACACGAGGGTCTGCATGATACTGAGACTCGATATCGTCATAATCATCTGCGGCTTCTCCATCAGCTCATCCGGTCGTTTCCATCCTCCCAACCTCGATCGCTGCTTCTCCGCAAGCTCAAGGACCCCGTGCTTGTCGCTGTGATGTAGCGGTGGTTATTCGAATATTGTGGGGGGGTAGTAGCTTTGGCTAGTTAGCAAGGTACTTAAGCGACTATACCTGAACTCAGTGGAATGATGAGTTTTTGAAGGAACGTGTCAATCATACACAACACACTGCAATAGCTCCGGTAACCCAACGGTTTGTGTAAGGTAATATGATGATTATCAGTGTGTTAACCTCCCTAGTTTACCAACCTTCATTTGTATTGCCTGGAGTGGGGTAAATCAGGCACAGTAAGACTATAACGCGCCCCATTGCTAAAAGCGATGTGGGTGTCAATTAAGAAGCAGTATCAATAAGCCAATGAAGCTTGTGTTTCTAATTATAATAAAAGTTGTAGATGATAAACCTTATGTAAATCACTGACTGCACTTTCGCTAAGCAGGTGTATGTGTAAGGCTGAGCAAGGCGTGAATTCTTTACTTGTTTCTATTGCACCAGGAAATTAAGACTCGTTTATGCCTGACTTTTACTGTAATTTTTGTGGTCTGTGTGTGATTTGTAAGATTTTCCATGTCTGAAATCTAAAAAACAAACACACTTTGACATTAATTAGGCTTTTGTGTTGTTTATTATTACGATGACATGTTAAGTAACAGGTGTCAGAATGCTCCACAGTAGTCAATTGTTGCCACCCATGTCGGATATTATAACAAACCCACCACAATCACCTGTATGGCATCGGGAAAGCAAATCTTTCCTGCAAATCGGCTGCCATGAAAGGAAGATATTCTCGACCGTTGATTAATGAGCCAAATCGTAACACCTGGAGATGAAAAGCACAATATTGGACATTGCACTGAAGTAAGTGGAATGTAGCAGTATTATGTATTACATAACCAATTACAACAATTGTCATTCCCTAAAATTGGCTTTTTAATTTAAAAGATCCAAAAAATATTATAAAAGCATCTATTTTATCCCATATATAATAGTTCCTTAGTTGCGCAAAGCAATGTTTTTGGGAAATAAGCTGGAATAGACACTGTTTGTTATGCTGTTATCCAGGACTTATTAATTTCATAATGATCCATGGAAAACATAGAAACAATATTCTCACATCGATCTCTTCCTTCGTATATTTTCCTCCACCACTAGGTGGAGTGATGGCAGGAGGAGGTGGGTCAGCGAAGAGGAAGTCTGAGGGAACAACCATTTAAGGGAACCAAGTATTAGATGTATACTCGTGTTTATCCTTTTTTGGCGAAGCTTAATAGGGGTTACAATTAAAGCATTTCCTGTAAAGTGCCTCTACTGTACACACATAAAGCACATAATAGCATAGAGCGCGTGTAATGGATGATATTGGTTCTATAAGACTATGGTGCACTTATGTATATAAGATCTGTGCATAGGATCTCTACACACATTGTAGGATGTGGAACCAGTCTGGCAGCTCTTGGAAGTTAAATGGACAATGGACACATATGTAAGTATTATCAGGTAGTGTCAAATGTCAATGCCAGGCGAATGTTGCACCAACTGGAATTAAATAGATCTTTACAAAAGTAATTATAATTATCAACAAGCTGCAATAGCTTTGGTAACCTAACTAAGGGCATAAGTTATTGTGAAAAAGGCTCAGCTTACTGTTAGTTGGCTGTGCTGTGTCTTTTGCCTTTGCAGTAGAAGTTGTGTGATTGGATGTTGTGTGGGAATTAGTGGGAGGTTTTTCTTTCGTATCGACGAAACTAAGCAGAGAATCGAGTTGGGATAATGAAGCAAGTTGCTTCGTTGCTTTGATGGCTTCCGCTCGGTCGAGTGATTGTTTCGCTAATCTTTGAAGCTGCTTCTTTACCGAACTGTTCCCAGTTTCGTTTATCTGTAAAACTTGGTTGTTGGGTTATTGTTTACATATAAAGCCATATACCCAGTATACCTTTGTGTATATATAATTTTGTTTGCATATACCCACATTTTAGATCTTGTTAAAGGTTGACTAACCGAAATATTTTTCGACTATAAAGAAAAAATTTCGAGATAAAAAAATAACAAAACAGATATTTACTGCTTTGATACAGAGGTCAGCGGCTTCCATATAGAGAGACAACGCTTCGTCTTTCTTTCCAGCTTCATCCGCCTCCAGCGCATCTTGCACCATGAACTTTGCTCTCTGCTCATCTTTCTCCGATGATGATAATTCCACTGTCTTGTCGGGGCTCTGAGGGGGGAATATAGTGAGGTGGTGGATTAATGTGGTAAATTAAAACAAACCCAAATTGATCATGCTTAATGTATTAAATGTTAATGTGGTGAATAGAATACCAATCTATGTCCCGACATTCACACTGACATTGCTTAATTTTAACGCGACAAATATTTAAACCCAAAGCAAAAGCAAATTTCCATCATACAACAAACTGCAATTGCACTTTACAAAGTATAACAAACTACAATTGCATTACTCAACTAAGTTTAAGTGTAGATAACCCGAGTTCTTTAAAAAGATCTATGTAGTTAAATTTAAATGGATTTTCTTTATGCTCTTGAATTTGAATGGGTTAAATATATATATATATATACATCTACCAGTGCCTACTACACAAAACAATTAAATACCGTACAATGGCCAGTATAGGTAAGGTAACCCAACAATTCCCTGACAACACCTCCTTGTGTTTACCAACCTCAGGTGGCAAAGATAAATCTCATATTTTATGGAGGTTACTATGTTTGTTTTATGTGGCATCTTTAGTGTTGTAATATAGCAGTGGTCACAAAATAGCGATCTTCGTATTATTTACAGAGTCCACTTATTTGTTTCTTGCTTATAACCAAATCAGCAACGATGCGTACCGCTGCTTTTACTTTCCTGAGCTCTTCGATTCGTTTCGAATATTCCTCAACCTTTGAAGCACAGTCCAGTGTTGACCCCGCAATAACTGCTAGGTGCAGTGCTTGGGCAGCTTCCTATGGAGTATTACATAAGCTAAGGAACATGGCAACACTGGCAACATAAATGCATTAATCAGAGCTAACTGGTAAGGTTGTAACAATGTAATAAACAGAACTCATTTAACTATCTGCTGGTGTTTAAGTGTTTTTTTAAATATATATATTTATTTCGATGATTCCTTATTTTTAAATTCTAATATTAATAAAAAATACCAATTGTCTATAAGAGCAAATGTTATTAGAAATATGTGTTGATAACCTAATTGTGATAGACCTCAGTTTGTGATATATGAATGTTAGCCGTAGATTTAGTTATGTTTCAAACAATAATTTATATCAAAATAACCCTGTACTATATTTTACACACAGCTCATATTGGTATACATGAATTGTGGAGTCCTTAATATTTTTCTCACATGATGAATTACAATCTCAATATCCGGTAAATTAGTAAAACTTTAAAAAAATGCTTCTTGTTTTATGAACAAAATAGCAGTGGAAAGGAAAGATGCACAGGGAGAGCTTGGTGATGCACCAACCTACTGTGTTTAAATATAACAATTTCAGGAGATTAAAAGTTACCTACAAGAACTATATATTTGAATCCCTTTAAAAAGTACAAGAACACTATAAAATGATGGCGAGCAGTTTTCATACAAAAAGCTTCTCCAGCAGAATTAAGACATACTGCAGCTGCATGACGATGATTGATGTGTGTACTTTTCCTAGAAATCTATACATCACAATACTTACCGTGTAATAGAATATAGCCTCGTTAACGCAGCCCTTCTGATCGAATTCAACAGCTGAACTTGCAAGTTTTATCGCATCTTGCTCCATATCCGAGACATCCATGTTTATGCAGTGTTGCCGCAGAGTTTATTCAAGTGTTTCCAACTATTTTTACACCTTTTTTAGTTAATTTCTATAATTCAAACTGTGTCTGGAGGAATTTTGAAACGCAAAATATTAGCAAAGGGTCAAAACACACGAAATATTTAATTAGAAGTTAATCACGATTATTATTAGTACTTAGTTGGATTACCGCCTTTGTTTAAAAATATTGTGGAAAATAAAAAAAACATGTAGATCTAAACCAAAACAACAAGTCTATGTGGAACTATAAAGTTGCAATGTTAAACAAACAAAATTTTTATGTCACCTCATTCCAGTGTTAAAATATCATAGAAAAATCAAGCAGCATTAAAACCCCATTAAACAAAACTTCTACCAAGCCATTTGCTTGTTTTTATTACTTTTATGACTAAGTTTGTTCTTTTTCTTCTCTTTCCGAATTCCCCTCATTCGTTTTGCTTGTCGAGAGTTCACCCAGACGGGGTATTGTCCATTTTCATCAAGCAACGTCTTTTTATCCCTTTTTTTATCCAAATCCATTGTTGGTTCGTCTGTTTTAACTTCGTTGTCCATGTTATCTTCAATTTCTTTTTCTGCTAGTCTTGCTTTATGAAGTTCTTCGATTTTAGCCAGTTTTACCATTTTTTCTGTGACAACAAGTTTTTCGCTTTGCAAAGTTTCTTTCAGTTGTTTTAAAACTCGCTTTTCGTTCTTTTCTCGCTTGACGGCTCGCATTTTACGAGACCACTTGCTTCTTAAACTTTTTGCCATTTTTCTATTTGATTTATAGTAAACTTTCTCAGTGACACCCTAAGATCTAATGAGCAAGTTTTAAGGCCTATCAAAGTAAAACATGAGTATTATTTTAAGATAAAATGCACATGTTTATATCTGACCAGCAAGCCCAGAGACACGTAAATTTGTTGTGCAATATAGCATCTAATAACCACAGACATGAAACACCCTGGAGTTAGCATGGTGGAATTTGTTTCTACTTATGGCAGGTATTGTCATATAACATGAGTCGTAAACTGGGTTGTGGGATAATATACAGCATGACCGTTATCATCGAATACTATTGCCCATGGTTCAGTCGGAAGTTGCCTTAGCTATATAGTGTATCGTATTCATCAAATATAATGCGTACAATAATTTTACATCCATGGGGATCACAGGGTTGGAAAGTCAATCAATTGCCAGGCACAAGGACACAATGCACATTCTTGCATGGATCGCTTCGAGCGCTTGGATCGCTTCCTATACTTCGTAATTACAAAAAAAAACATGATATTAATGTTAGGGTTGGGGTTAAAATTAGTTCTGGGGTTGAGATTAGTGTTTGGGACAGGGTTAAAATTACTTTCCATAGCAACCTAAGTGATCCAAGCGCTCGTGTAGTATTTAGAGGCACCCATATTAATGGTAGCACTGTAAACTCGGTACCTCTAATAGGATTACTTAAATCCTTTAAACGCATGGATGGTTAGGGTTAAAGCTGGGGTTTGGTCTCCAAGTGCCCGATCCAAGCGATCCTGTAGTATTTAGAGGTACCGAAGGCACCCTTGTAAACTTACAGAATAATTTTATTTTAGCAAAAAAGCCTTCATTACCGTATGTCTGTGATAAAGGTTATTTTAACTGGTACACGATCGTTTAGTTACAAAAGATCGTTACCAAACATTTACAGTAACTATCAAGTACACATAAGCAACATATATCTACACGCTAGCTGTACGTAATAGAATTCTACTTACCTCGCTGCTAAATAACCGACGTCGCATCTGTTTTAAGTACACTTCTTTTGACCAACTTTGGGGGTTTCCAACACGTACGAACTCTTTAGTGAAACTTTCTCCATACATCACAAAAGAAAATGAATTATAATTTAAACAGCCCAAAGCTATTATATTGGAATAAAATTAAGATTCAAAAAAATGTTATAAAAAATGTTAATGAATGGTTAATGCCACCGATTAATATACCGATTTCTGGTAAATAAACGGTCTTCGCGACGAGCCAAACTTTGGTTCTATACTTTGCCGGGTTAAAAAATATAAAAAATACAGGCGTTATAAACACTGACATTTGCCAGATTACGTCTTACCCAGTTACCTGAGCGTTACCACAACTATTGCAGATGTTGCACATGATTAAGACGCTCCCACGATTGTAGAACAACCGAATAATCTAGTTGGATCAGGCTAAATGAACCATTACTCGATCGAAAGCCAGCGACTAGTTTCAATCCTAAAACCTTTCGGTTGTCTCTACATCGTCGATGCTATTATCGATTTAGCTTGCTTTAACTTCCCCTTATATGAAATATTTACTACAAATTAAATTATTTGAATCAAGTCCCATTTAAAAAAATGACTCGACTCGAGACAGAATGTCCAAATGACTTGACTTAAGTTGAGTGTGCATGAGAAAAGTCTGGAATTGACTTCAGTTAATTTGTTTGGATAAAATACAACCAATATGTTGTCAACTGATAGCATCAACTTTTATTGCAAGCTACACGTTTGTCATTATATAACCGATGTTGTCCATTTGTAAAGACCTGATTACAAGTATAACTCTGCCCATATATGACGTACGTATAGCGAATAAGCAAACTTAGTCACATCCACCGATTTTCTACTAAAACGTTGCAGCTTAACTTTATTTACCTTTAACTTTCCGCTTAAAATTCGAATAATCAACTATACTTTGGTTTACTGCGTCACAAAGAGAGCTGCTTATAAACATTTAGCTAGACGCAATCAATTTTGTTTTTCTCTGTAGATTTTATAGGACATTTTACCACCGCCTGTTTTGCAGTTTGGGCGTAAAATTGCTTCAGTTTTATTGATTAATCATGAAGTTCTTCGGTGTGTTGGTTGTCGTATGTGGGTTAAACATTGTATCAGGTAAGGTAGACCAAAATTATAAACGAATTTATTTTCTGATATATCAGTCACTATACAGGAATGGTTGCACCTAACCAAGGAAGAACTGAATTGCATTCTGAATCTGATTCTTCGACGCAATGGATATTTGTCGGCTACCAAATTTGCTTGAACCTTCCACCGACTATTGTCAAAGCAACAGTTTCGACCCGATATTCATCTCTGCCGCACAAATTCAAGGCGACAGTGGGTGATATTGATTCATCCGGGTATTGGGTTAACCTGGAGCGAACTGACCAGTCTACAGGCTGGAAAGTCGATCTCATTATTGATTGGGAATTATATTTCGAAGGTTGGTTCCATTCTATCCTAGTTTGTTGCTTCTATTCTTGTGTAGTAGAGCACTCGAAGATAATGTTGGTAAACTTGAATGCTTGGCAGATTGCAGCGGGATCTTGTACAGCGCGCTATGTATTTGGATGCCTGAGCCAAGCAAGGTGTTATTAACTACCCGAGCCCAAGCTGAAGATATGTGCAGAGAGCATGGCGCCGCACTAGTGGATATTGAGGATAAGAAGATGTATGATGTAGTATACGACTACGCCAAGACCACACTTATCTCTATTGGAGCATCGAACACACGTTATTGGCTCGCGATGAACTACAACCAAACGGTTTGTATGGACCTTATGCATGTTTACGATAATGGTTTTATGAGTTAATTATATGATTATATAGTCTATTAATATAAATGGCAGAGTACCTTTTTGTTTTTAATATTTTGCAGCACTATTTAAGAGAAATATATTGTTTAAGCATATATTTGGCCATTTATAACTTCTATTTACAAAATTTAATGTAAGTTTCGTTGTCCATTTATTTCATAAACACTCTGCAATCAAAGAATTAACATTTATAAACAAATTAAACTTGCTTGAGTGGTTTAAATTTTTAGTTAAAACCAAGAAATAATTTATTAGTGTTATAACTGAAACGGTTGTTTTTACAGCTATTTACTATAATGAGCGTTTGCTAACCAAGGTGCCATTCAAGGTTGCATTTGTAAAAACGTAATGTACATAATTATAATATAATGTTAAAAAACGTTAGAATGTAATAACTAATGGTTATGTACAACTCCTTATTTCATATTTCACCAGACCAGTACAATGTCCACCAGTCGTGGTCTGCCGGCCCACAACAGCGACTGGTACCGTAGTAATCCGTCATCCGACGCAGGTTTCACTGGAATGTTGTTGTACGTTTCCCCTGAATCAAATACGATGAGCACAAGTATCGGGTTGTTTAATTACTCACCCAACGGACATCTGTCCACAGGCAGACTCTGCGCAAAGTCATTTTAATCGTCCCCACTCCATGCATTTCTATGTAACACTGTTTCATTGAAATTTTCCAATTGTTTATACCTTTTTCCCTGGCATAATCAAATTTTTCCTTAATCACATCGAATTTTTTTGTATATTTGAACATTGAATTATAATACTGTAGTTACATTCGAATTGTGACAACCCATTACACACAAGTTGTAAGCAACACACTTACACTTGGATGCATGCAAAAACAATTGAAACGTTGCACTAAACGCAACCATTTCTTTATGTATATATATTTTTTTATGAGAAAGCTGAATAAACATCAACAAAAATGCAAGTAAAACAAGAATTAAAGCCTTTGTAAAACGGGTCAGAATAAAATGAAGTTAAGCGTTTCTAGAAAGATTACAAACAATAGTTTTACGTCTTCTGGTGGCGCCTACTAAACCAGACGTAGCACAATACAGGACTCGTCACAAAACGCGCAA
>CH003313.1:2893772-2910607 GCA_000149265.1 Ciona savignyi | reverse complement strand
TAACAATAGGCATTGTTACGCCTAATAGCCTCATTTATAATATTACTCCCCAGTTTATACGTATGATAGAGTGATTTCAATGTAACAAATGGTGTAAATAAAATTGTGAAATGTTACACCGAATCCGTTTCAGAAGCCTGTGACGACATTCTTCTGCAAGCCCACCACAACTGGTCACGTGGATAAGTCATTTAAACATGTGTTTTCCTCCGGTAATATAAAATCGACACCAGAATTCTCATTCGAGATGTGGGAAAGCTTTATCGGCGCCTGTTCAGTCACTTCGTTAATAGATTTGGTATCGGGTTTACCTCGTCATATATGTTCGTTCGTTTATCGTTGTTGTTTGGGCCGACTATAAATACGAGGCCAACTCCACGTTCCAGCCACTATCGACTAGCACTTTACAACAGAGCTTCAAAGAATAGCAAGAAGATGATGATGAAAACTTCATTCGTCGAAGATGACGGGAAGGCACTAAGAATCGACGGCATTACATGACGACAATGCAAGATGTTACTCCATATCCACCAGCTAGATACAAGTTGCACGAATTACTGATGCAACCATGGCGGGATTCCTACACGAATCGTCCTTTTAAAGCAATATAGGTAAGATGCCTTTCAATTTCAGCTTGAAGACTATTTTCAGTAAATATATATATTCCTATGAATTCGGACATAGCATATCATTCTTTAGATGTTGACAAAACGTGAAACAGAAGAAAGGTGACCTGTCAATCACGATGAAATTCAAGTTTGTGACCGCCTTCCTTTACTTAGGACGGGTACATGTTCTACTTCGACGTGGCTCCATATTAGAGCCAACATGACTTAGAGTGACAACGACCATTGTACTACCAAACATCAGCAACTAGAGTGACATTGGTCATGATATGCTGTAGTGAAACTTCTCTTTTCGATCGATTTGCGAGAAGCAAATTCCGCTAAACGAGGCAGCACTTTTGCTGTTGATTTGTTTATGACGACACAATGAGCAATTGTTGATTAATTAATATCGACTTTACAGCTTGTAAAGTTTTCATAATGCTTGAAACACTTTGACGCCAGCTAAACATGTCAATATCTGGAAAGATTGTATTTATATTACTTGCCACATTTCATGTTGTTTATTGTCTTATTATTTTTTGACTAAACACAGTCGACGATTTTCAATTCAGAATATCGAAAACAATTAATTGTTTGTTTTTTATACATCTTGTGATTGAAGTACAATAACAAATTGTTATTGAAGAAGTAAAATCAACAGTTACGATAATATCTGTGATAAGGTTCAGGTTAAAAAGTGTCGCTGTTAAAATGCATATGGGCGGGTGGATGTTTTACTGTCATAAGTAATCATAATAAATACAGTTTTATTCCACGTATAAAAGTGCTGAAAATTTGAAAATAATATTAGTAGATAGAAAGTCTAAATACAAACAAAAAGATGCGTACGCCCCACCATACCTTCAATTATTTTCCCTATCTTCAACTATTTTCCACACAGTCAATTCCACGTAAACTCTTTACGATTCTTATAAAACGAAATGAAATGATCAATGATCAATCCATTTGGATCTTTTGGAGTTGTTGGCTAATATGGTTTGGATACGCAATGGCAACATTTGGGTAAATTGCGCAAGGGTACTTCCCTACTCAGCCACGAATATGAGTACGACAGCTGTTACGAGTTTCGGCGTAGATTATTTTTTTACTTAAGGATCGTTTACTTCAAATGGTATAAATAAAAAAGAATATGCCAAACGGACTCTACATACACCCATAGTTACCACAGGAAATTCTTTAAAAAATCTTCACTTAGTCGCCCGGGCGCCACAAACTGTAGTTATAAATTTTAATTGGTAACCTAATTTATTTTGTGGTTATTCAATCCACTGGGTTCAGGCAATGTCCGCTAAGTGTATTATTTGTATACGCAGTCTTTCATTAGATTGCGTTGTGAAAACATGAATTCTTTGTATGTAGAAGTATAGGTAAAAGGCAAGATGGAAAATCTAAATATAGGAAAAAAAACTGTGCTTACAAGAATGTTAGATGACTTGGTCCCGCCGTTCAGACAAGAATATACACTTTAACAATTAAACAAGGATATCAAGTTTTGTTTTGTAATTCATGGCACCCAACAGTTTCTGCTTACCGGCCGTTTAGTCTTACGGTTAAGTGCGTCGCCTTTCAAACGAAAGGTTGCAGGTGCGAAACCGGTCGCTAGCTAGTCGGTTGGTGTGTCCTGGGGCAAGGCAATTTACGGACATTGCATGAACCCAGTGGATTAATGGGTTATACCAAATTAAAGGAACGTGTATATCATATACAACACACTGCAATAGCTCCGATAACCTGACGTTGTGCGCGTGGTGATCTAAAAATTTGCCCTGACGTAATCTGACGATTGACTGTTCTCAACTTGTTTCTGTATTTTCCATTATGAGTATAAACTTTAGCATATATATTGGTCCCTTTTAAAAAAGAGACACATATTGTTTTTGTCCGATTTGTTCAATTGCTAAGATAACGTTACCCACATGAGAACCATACCTTAGTTAGGAGGTATCCACGGGGTAATCTGGCGTTTGGTCAGGAAGTCGGATAGGATCTGGTTTTTATTTCTGTAGTTATTGTTTTATTTCTGGCTCTGCGCTTCTCTTTTCGTTTGTCTTATTATGTTGAAGCGACGGTTAAAAGGGGTTTTGTACTTCCGTATTTTTTCCGCGTTTTATATTTCTAGGTAAAAGAACTTAGATAGTTTGCTATGGTCGATTAAACTTATTCAGTTATCTTAGTTTACAGTAATTTACCACTCTAAAAGTCTAAAAAGGCAAACTAATAGTAATTCCTCGGATTATCAGCTGTAAACTGTAGGGAGCGAAATAGAGATAAAGGAAAACTGCACCAAAAAGTGGTGTTTGGGTTGGTGTTCAGGTCACGGTTAGATTTAGGGTTAGTTCAGGTTTATAGAGTTTTGAGTCAAATTTTGTGCTGCGCTGTACCGATTTGCTTTACTGACGTCATATGACATATAAACTGTCTTTAACCTCTCGACCTAAAATGCTTCCTGAGTGGTCTCTCTTAATCACGATGATGACGCTTTGTGTTGTTTTGTTTCCTGCATGAATTTACTATTATTAGAGTGTCGAAGTGTGGTTTTGAGTGAGTAGTTAAAAAGTTGATGCGCCACTCAGACCGCCTCTATACCCTTACCCCGCCCCGCTAATGCCAGTGACGAAAATACCCATCTCCCCACTTTGCCGCAGAATAGTTTGTTGTCCCACCATGCTCATCCCGCCCTGTTGTCCCACAAATTAGTGAAGTCCAGGGAATCATCAGGACAGATCAAATGTCAAACAATATATAGGTACCTGTAATTTTAACTGAGTTTTACCAAACTCTACAAGTTGTTAGAATTATTTTCCTACTTTTTGTGAGCGGTGTTCCTCTTTTCCTATCTTTAGTGTTGTGAGAAAACCACTATAAGAATATTTTCTTGCATGTTATACCAAACTATATCATTTAATGGTTATTCACGGGGATTAACATGAAAAAAATCGTAGAGTGTGTTCGAAGCACATAAGTGATAAAAACCATAATCTCTATTACCTTAGGTTATTGAGTGAACATTTCGTTCAGAAGCAAAATTATGGAAATTTAATATTTTGATTAATTTTAGCAAGTTTTTACTTTTTAATGCTTTGAAGATGGTATTTTCTAGGGATTGGTTGAGGCAATTGGTACCTCTGATTACTACAGGATCGCTTGAAGCGCTTGAAACCCTAAACCAAACCCTCCAATAGCTCCAAGTGATCCTGTATTAATTAAAAATTACTGATTTGTAAAACTATTGATTATCAGTTATGTTATATCTGAGAGCCGAATATGTGATTTGAAGTGTTTCCTTTAAATTTTGGTGATTACCTAAAAAAAATTATCTATTTTTGTTATATTTCATTGATTTATATATAAAAATGTAAAAAGCGGTCGACTATTTAACTTAGCAATAAGTTGGTAATGGCCGAATTTTAATTTTTATCATACTACAAACACTGCAAAGGATATAACCAAAATAATGTTACATAAGTGATTACATAAGTGGTAAGTATAAGAAAATGGCCATCTTTTGTGTACCTTTCAATTACATAACAAGGGACTGGTATAAGATTATTAATAAAGATCTATTGTAAAATATTATAATGTCAGACTTGGGTATTACATAATGTTTCCAAATTTTGTGATTAAATATGTTACAATCAACACAATATTCTTTTTAATAAAACGTTTAGAGATTGTACACAGGTTTGAAGCAGTGGACTCATTGTTTTTGTCTGTTTTTTGTTGAACGCTTAACAGAGTGTGATATATGATATCTAACAAAAAGGAAGTATCAGTTTGCATTAAAACATTAATAATTGTTATATAACATGGTCCAGGTATACAGAAATCAATATTTTGGCTGAGAAGTCTAGAAGAATTCCGCTGGGACATTAAAAACCAAACTAAAAATTTCCCAGAAGTTTAGTTTCTTTTAAACATAGTTCTTGACCAGATGCTTCAATTTAAATTAGAGTTGATGGAATTAATTCTGTTACGTGTTAGCCTACCCAATGTTGTTTCAAGCAGAAAAAAAAATTTACCCAGGGAAGTATTCTAAAATTTGTGGATTAAAGTGAGTAGCTGAAAAGTTAAGGCGCCACTCAGGTTGCAGCCTTACCCCGTCCCGCTTATGTCAGTGAAGAAACTACCTATCTTCCCACTTTGCTGCGCAATCGTTAAACTCTTTAGCTAGATTTTTAGTTAATTTATTGCCTAATTAACATCTTTATTTTATTTAGAACTGTCTTTTCTTGCATTTTGTATGCGATCTGATTTTGTCAGGTCCGACTATTTATCCCAAACTTCATAAAACATCTTGCTGAAATGGCAGCAACAAGGCGATTGCAAAAGGTGAGTTGCCTAGTTTATAAAGTTTAATTTATGACATTAACCTTCTAGATACTTTCACCCAAAAGGTTGTAGGTTTAACACTGGTCGCTAGCTAGTCGATTGTGTCCTTGAGCAAGACACCTAACGGCCATTGCCTGAACTCAGTGGAATAACGGGTTCTACCTAATTGAACAAAACTGTGAATCATACACAACACACTGCAATAGCTACGGTAACCCGACGGTGGGCATGAGGTGATCTGACGATTGCCCGTGTGTTAACCGCCTTGGTTTTCCCATTCACGGGATAAACATGAATATCATATTCTATCCAAAATGCTACAGGATGATGTGTTAACTTGTCTGTTTCCTGTGTTATAATACTCTGGCATTATAATAAAGGTTGGACCAAGTAAGTTTATAAGTCTATGCACCCCCAAGATCACTTCACAAGTAATGGTACACAGTAAAGTCACTGTTAGGACCTTGAGCTAGTATCACCATGTGTTTGTTGAATAAGTCCGACATATTAGTCTGATGGGTTAGTGCGATTCCTTTGAGTCGAAAGATTGCAAGTACGAAACTGGAGGTGATCTGATGATTGCCATGTTATAACACCCTTTGAGTTTTCCCATTCATGGCGATAAACATAAATATCCTATCCTATAAAGCTTGACCTAACTTCATTGCCATATAAGTACTTCCCCATTTCATATTTTTGTAAAACGTTTTTTAAAACAGCCTTGTATAATAAATCCTACCCTTACAACATTCTCTAGTGGTGCTGATTTCATTGCTAAATTATTAATAGTGCCATGAGTTTATGCCAAAATAAGTCATATTTGAGGGGGATGTACAACTAACTAATCATTGCGTAAATAAATTTTGGCCACATAGCATAATTTCAAAATGGGACTTATGATGTTAAGACTGATATATAAATTACCCTTCATTTTATTTAAAAGCGCTATCTGTTAATCTTTATTTATTGTAATACCAGAGAATGTTTTTTTAATATATGGCATATTCAGTTTTAAACTAAATGTTCCTTCCTGCAGACCAAAGTGATTACTAGGGGTTTTTCGAATACTCTTTTTAGCAATCAATTATTAAAAAAATGTGCCGATCCTATTGTAATCTGAATCGCAGCCAAAAACGACAGCTTTTTATACAACAACATAAGAATAAGGCATAAAAACATTTCATATATTTGCTAAAATGTCAATTTATTAACTGTAGTAAATATCAAGCTAAACATTAAATAAGTAAACCTGGGTTTTGTAACATACAGGTGTTAATTAATTAAGTTGATAATGTTGTAGGGGCAAACTTATCGGTTTTGTCCTTTAGAAAGTCACCCAACGGACATCGTCTGAACCTGGTCATACTACAATAGCTTTACTATGTAAATTCTGATTCAGTTCCCAAAATAGTAAATTATTAAGTCATGTACTTTGTTGTATTTGCACTTTTATACCAACCAAGATAATCTTTGTAGATTGGGACAAACATGGTTGTTATCTGCAACTACATTTCTTTTTCTTTTCACAGGAAATGTTGGGTATACAGGGTGAGGGAGTAAAAACTTATAGATTTTTGGATGGTGATGATAAGAATTTACTCTCGTGGAAAATGCTCTTGATTCCTGTAAGTATTAAAGTTAATGTTAACTGTATGCGGTATCGGTATAAAAAATTACTAAAGCATTAAACATCTTTAAGAATATAGCTCTGTAAGTTAGTTCGTGGCCAATCTGATGAAAGGTTGCAGGTTCAAACCACTTGTTGGCTAACAATTGGTGGTACGGTGAATAATATGGTTGATGCAGTGATATAATGATGTGGAAATGATGACAATACAGTGATACGGTTTAGTTAACTTTACAAGTTCAGTATAAATCATACGCAGCCATGCGATCCAGTCTGGGCGATTTCAACACAATTGCTCATATAGCATAGAATCATATACACAAAGTGAATAAATAATAGGTCAGATATCTTACACTTACTGCTACCAAAATGCTGTTTTTACTAATTTCAAAACAAGAATGGAAATTATTTTTCGTAATTGACCATATTTCGTTACTAATGTGGAAGTGGAAGTACTGCTTTTCCTTTTATTATGGCTAAAGACTACAGTGGAACCCCGCTTGACGACCACCTCGATAACACGACCACCTCTTTATCAGGACCACCTTAGTGTGGTCCCAAATAATTTACTATGGTAATGCATTGCATTTAAATGATTCAATAGCGCGACCACTCCAGTATTCAGACTAGGACCGCCATATTTTGATCCAAAACTTCAAATTTAACTCCGCTAAAGCGACCACACATGCTCAAAAATTTGTCTTTGTCACCAAAATAATAAGGTTAAATTTCTTTTGTGATCAAAACAATAAGATTAGATGGGCGCTTACTCACACAAAGAAGAAAATTGTGAAAAAAACAACTGAATCTTATAAGATAAACTTCAGTACTAACAGTTGTTTGAAATTATTCTGCAGTGTCTAATAAAAATAATGTCATTCAGTAAAAATTTAGTAAAAAGGCAGACGTTTTGGCTGCATATGATGACAACTTGCTCCAAAACATAATTCGCTAACACGACCACCCCGCTAACGCAACCGCTTGATGACGGTCCCATAGGTGGTCAGGTAAGCGGGGTTCTACTGTAGTTTAGTTTAGTAGTTTAATTTTACATTGGAAATATAGCTTCGTTAATCCTATTAAAGAAACAAGAAAATATAGAAAATTAATACTCATTTGTTTAAATAGATCTCGCAATGCATAACATAGATTAAATATAATTTAATATGGACTTTAATTTAATATGATGTAAATTAATAGAATGTATCAAATAAAATTTAATAGGATTAAATTTAATTTATTAGGATGCCTTCAACATACGACATGTATTGTATGAAAGCAATCGTTTTTCAAAGAGAAACTCTGAAATACAACTTGCATCATAGCATTACAACAACATTATCCTCCCATACACTTTAAAATGTGTACGTCGCGCAATAAATTCTCCCTCGGTTAAATGTACATTCGAGATTTTGCGAACACTATATTTACTATAACAACCTTATAATATAACGACAAAAAGAAATGCAGAAAAAGTGGTTTTCCATGCATAATGAATGTTTGCATAACATACTTCATGGACGTATGGCTCATAAAAAGCACCCCACTTTACACATTCTTTTTTTGTAAAATTATTTTGTATTTACTTAAATAAAAAATGAATTCTAAACCAGAACATAAATGTTACACAATTGGTGAAAAGGTGCTTGTTACTTTTTTACTTCGGTATCAATATATATAAAATACACCATTAATTCACAAACTAAGGTATTGAATTATATTTTATCATAACCAATAGAATTTCCTAGTTGGCTGTTGTCAATGAAGGAAGTTCGATGGTTTACCTCTTGTATTCCTTATTAAAGTTTAATTGACTGTTAAGCGCCACAGCTAAAACAAAAGGAAACACAATATAATTACAATATAAGACAGAACAGTCGACTACTACGTTTTTAAACCGTAAAGCAAATGTTCCACATATAAATAGCACCAACTAAGGTCAAACAAACAGGATATCCTATCTTAACTAGTAATATGGTCCTGCCATAGGATAGGATAGGATATTCATGTTTATTCCCGTTAATGGGAAAACCAAGGGGGTCAACACACGGGCAACCGCCAGATCACCTCGCGCCAATCGGGTTACCGGAGCTATTGCAGTGTGTTGTATATGATCAAAACGTTCCTATAATTTGGTAGAACCCATTAATCCACTTGGTTCAGGCAATGTCCATAAAGGGCCTTGCCCAAGGACACAACCGACTAGCTAGTTTTGCACCTGCAACCTTTCGATTGAAAGGCGACGCACCACCAGACTAATTGGCCAGACAACGATTAATGTATTGCTCATATTTTTCCACTGTGGGGTGATCGCACTAATATATAACAGTGAAAAGTAGCAGTTATACAGATTTTATAGTCGTAGGTAATAAAAATAAAATCAATAAATTAATTTAAAACTGTTTTTAGTTTTAAAAATAAAACCGAAAGAATTTGTAAAATTTTACTAATAATCAGCCCTTTTGCATTTCAGGACTTTGTGCCTTACAACAAGGGGGCATTTCGAATTGATATCGTTTTCCCTGCAGAATATCCTTTTAAACCCCCCAAGATTACATTTAAGACTAAGATTTACCACCCAAACGTAGATGAAAAAGGCCAAATCTGCCTCCCAATCATAAGTCCAGAAAATTGGAAGCCAGCTACCAAAGCTGTACAAGGTTGGTTTCAAATGCTTTTATTAGGAGTATGTTTATTTTAAACGATAAGTCAAAAAACCTTATTGGCACTTTTCACTGAAGAGGTGTATGCTAATATTGGTTGCTGTCAACTTTCTACAAAATGTATCAGTGTTTATTCTTCAGTATTTAGTTGGCTATTTATTTACTAGGATGGTTAATTAGGCATGGTATGGCGTCTCTAAGCCAAAAGATTTTAAAATTAAAAGTAAAAATGGGAAAAGTGCTATTAATCATGTCCGACATATTAGTCTGGTGGGTAAGTGCGTGTTCAATCGCAAGGTTGGAGGTACGAAACTGGTCGTAGCTAGTCGGTTGTGTCCTTGGGCAAGGCACTTAACAGACATTGCCTGAACCCAGCGGATTAATTAGTTCTACTAAATTAAAGAAACGTGTGAACCATACACAACACACTGCAATAGCTCCGATAACCCGACGGTGGATGCGAGGTGATTTGACGATTGCCCGTGTGCTATCCCCCTTGTTTTTCCCATTCACGGGGATAAACCTGGATATCCTATCCATTGAAATATTTCTCTATTTTCAGTATTGCACGCAGTTCTGGCTCTTATGGCGGCACCTGAACCAGAACATCCACTTCGGGGTGATCTGGCAGAGGAATACACTAAAGACAAAAATAAGTTTTTAAAAAATGCGGAAGACTACACCAAAAAACACGCAGAAAAACGGCAATAGTATCCAACCATATACTTGTGTGTACGATACAATGGCCATGGTAGAAACATCAATTTTTGTTTCCTAATTTATTACCATGTAAAACGAAGCGCCTAAATTCTATTGTTTATAGCACTTTTATGGCACAAAACTATCCTCCAATACAAGATCTATAATCCAGCCTGTCCCATTCATTTAATTTGTGTTGTGAATTGTGAGATAAAATTCCTGTTTTTACGTGGTTTGTGCAAATAAAATTTGCTCTTAGTAATATTTTCCCATTTAAAATGCATTGTTTTGTGTGTATTATTTAATATGCAAATAGTGTGTGATGCGTAATACACATAAGAGTCGTTTTCTTTCTGTGGACATCGCTGTTAGCGCTGATTGTTTTAAAATAGAAATGTCTAAATTGAAATGTAATTTTTGTCCGACAGATTAGTCTGGTGGACTATTGCGTCGCCGCCATTCAACCGAAGGTTTGTACGTGCGGAACTGATCACTTGCTAATCGGTTGTGTTCTTGGTCAAGGCACTATCGGACATTGCCTAAAACTAGTAAATTAATGGGTTCTACTCAATTAAAGGAAATTGTTAATCATACACAACACACTGCAATAGTTCCGATAACCCGACGGTGGGCGCGATATTAACGCCATTTGTATATTTCCAGTTACGAGGATAAACATGAATATCCTATCTAAAGATATGTTGTAGGGCTGTAGGCGGTTGGATATTCTATGTTTTCCACTTGAATGGGAAAACGCAGGGATTTTGTACCCGAACAAACGTAAAATTTTGCTTTTAATTGTATTGCTACTATTTGGAATGATTAATAAATTTAATACCCATGCATAAGTGAAACACAATGTTGTTTTCCAATCTCACACAATGTTGTTTTCCAATCGTCAGATTATACCTCGCGCCCACCGTCGGGTTAACGGAGCTATTGCAGTGTGTTGTGTATGATTCACATGTTACTTCAACCATTAATATGATGGGACCTTGGTTCAGACAATGTACGTAAAGTGCCTTGGCCAAGTATACAACCGACTAAGCAGTGACCAGCTTTGCGCTAACCCACCAGGCTTATCTGTCGGAGAACTTCGTTTAAGGGGTAATCAGTTTAGGTTATGTAATGAATTAGTACATAAACCAGTGATGTAATGTACTAAAGATAAATTTTGTACGGCGTCTGAAACTTCTGACAAAAAGTCCAAACAGCGCAGATACACCTGCAAAGATTAAAAGCACAGATTAAAAACTCCACAATTTTACGGATAAATCTGCTTGGGCGCGGATTCTCACGTTTAAGTTGATTGTTGCGTTTAAATTTCATACTTTTGCTTCAAATTTATCGGTTCGTTACCTTAGGCGATCGTGCCTCGGTTGCACCGAAGGGTCTTATGACATTCGACCTCTGGATACCAAGACCCGAGAAAAGTTAGTAAATTGCACAGATGCAGTTTTGAAAGTTTACCGACTGATTTACTGACTTTTTAAAAGTCGATATAATAATTTGCACAGATTTTTTTTGGAAAGTTGGTAAAATGCCAAGATGTAGTTGAATTTATGTGCGGTGGATAAAATCTATAAATATACAGCATTACCAAGGTGTTCGAACTACCTCTTTTAAGCCATAACGAGAAGTAATATTAATATAATTGTATATATAGCATATAGGATAGGATATTCATTTTTATTCCCGTGAAGATACAGCCGACTAGCCAGCGACCAGTTTCCAACCGGAAACCCGTCGGGTAAATCGTCAGATCACCTGGCGCCCACTATTTGCAACACCTTCGGTTAAAAGGCGAGGCACTAAACCACCGGACTAACCTGTCGGACAAAAGAAAATTGAGATCCAAATTAGAAAATCTTTTTTCGAGATGTGGCCTTATCAGTATGATCTATCAGCAAATTCAACACTGCTTTCTGTTTGCAATACTTCCCACTTCCTAATATAAATCCACCCAAAAACAACCACGAATGGTCACGTTGTAACAACTGAGAGAAGACTACAAAAAAAAGTCAACTAAATCCAAATTTTAAGTTAAAAAAGAACATATATATATTTAGAAAACCTTTAGTTAGTTTTCGAGAGTATATAATATATTTTGTCGTTCGTTTCAGCAACTGATAATGTTAACAAGTGCACTACACTATTGGATGGATGACTATATTTGTTTAATCACGGTCTTACTTATTTTGATCTATCTATGGCTTTCGTGGTACCGAAAACCGAAGAATTTTCCTCCTGGACCAAGGGGACTCCCCATTCTAGGGATCGTCCCGTATTTAGGGAAGCATCCCGAAAAAGTATTAAGCAAGCTGGCAGATAAATATAATCCAAGCGTGATGTCGTTCCGAATGGGCAGAATGGACTGGATTATATTAAACGATATAGAGGCCATTAATCAGGTATAAACAATTGTTGCAATGTACATATTGATGATATGCATGAACTGACATAGTGGATAGGTACTATTTTAATGGGTATTAGATCATACCTCTTTTGTCGTTTTTTGGTTTTTCACAATATTGTTTTTCGTCTGTTTGGCGGCCGCGTTCGCTGTATTTATTTATATCCCCTTTTTATGTTAATGACGTGTTTTAACGACTGTTCGTTTTGCCGTCTTTTCATGTTCCTGTGTCGTGATTTGCTTCATTTTTCTTTGATTAATACTGGGGTAAAAATAAAATAAACTAAACTAAACTCATCGCTTGATTAATTGGAGTATACTTGGGTAGAGTTACTTGATATTTCGCTTTGTATTTAGAAATATTACGTACAGATAACCGTGAACCTAATTTCTACAGGCACTTGTTAAGCAAGGGGAAGATTTTTCGGGTCGTCCAAAATCTCCATTATTCGACATGTTAACGAATGGATGCGGACTTGTATTTGTGGATGGAGAGCGATGGAAGGAACAACGGAAATTCGGGATCATGGCGCTCAGGAGGTAGCGCACACAACAATTCTAACGCGAAAACAAAAATACACTTAATTAATAATCGACTTATTGAAAAAAGATAAGCTGTTATATGTTGTATATCGACTGTTACCTATATTTGTAGATTGTACGTCCGACCGATTATTATTATTGGTGGATTGATGCATCGAACTTTCAACCGAAGGGTAGCTTGTCAGGTTCGAAACTTGTGACTAACTATAGTCGATTGTGTCCTTGAGCAAGATACTTCACGGACATTGCCTGAACCCAGTGTAATAATGGGTCCTACAAATTGAAGAAGTATGTGAATCATACACAACACACTGCAATAGCTCCGGTAACTCGAGGGTGGGCGCGGGGTGATCTGACGATTGCCCGTATGTTAACACCCTATGTTTTTCCATTTACAGGGATAAACATAAATATCGCATCCTATATCTAAGACCTTAATATAATTTTATTTATTAAAGTCTAGGAATGGGAAAACGAATCTTGGACGAAATAATAAATAAAGAATTCGAAGTTTTAGCGAATCATTTTGAAAGTAGCGGTTCAAGTATTGATGCCATGGTGGGTCAGCGTTTCTCTTTTGTTGTTTAACTTCATGCAGACAATATAACTGTCGATACGTGTTAAGGAGGTGTTAAACCAATTGTTTTTTTCTATTTATTCAATGCAAACTGACTTTACAAAACGGGCTGTCACTCAAAATGTTGGCACAAAAAGTTTTTTCATTTTTTCACAAATTAAAATTAAAGCTTTTATCTGCAACCCAAACTAAAAAAACCTTATTTAAATAATAATTTTGAGATGATACCCCTTTCTACATCGAAAACTTTTACCCAACAAAACAGCTTGAGGATGCACAAAAAGGTCTATTAATTTGTTAAGCCTATACGACATCTTAAGGTGTACTGAAAACAAAGCCCGTCTATATACAACTCTTAATTATTTATATATACATGCACTTGGTTTTCGCAGTAATGGGGATAAACATTAATATTTTATCTTATATATATATACACAGACCAGTTTACGCAAAGCTGTAACGAACATCACCTGCGAAGTCCTTATGGGCAAGCGTTTCGAATACAACGACCCAGTCATGGAAATAATAACGGAACATCGGTTTGTACTTTTGTCAATTATGGATCTCCTTCATAACATTCTTGTGTTGTTTTGTTGTTGTGATTTAATAACTCATTCTCGATAATTTCCAATATACAATACCGCATTTATCTTATAAAGTTAATAAAAACGTCCGCAAAAAATATATATTGATCCTCGAGACAATTAAAGGTATAAATCATTTGTATTACATTACGCCATTTTTCTATGCTTTTGGTTTTTTTAGGGGTTATTTATTTTTATCCCCGTGAATGGGAAAACCAAGTGGGTTAACGCATGGGCAATCGTCAGATCAAATCGTGGGTTACGGAGCTATTGCAGTGTGTTGTGTACGATTCACGTTCCTTTTATTTGGTAGAACCATTAGTCTGCTGGGTTCAGGCAATGTTCGTTAAGTGCCTTGCCCAAGGACATAACCGACAGGCTATAGCGACCAGTTTCGATGCAAACCTTTGACTAAATGACTGCGCACAAACCGACCAGACTAATCTGACAAATTACAGACCGAGCAAAACAGTGGTTATGTACTCACCAATTTTAAGATTCATACCTCCGTTCCGGTGGACGTATCAGAAAATTGTGAAAAGCATGGAACAAGTCACAGGTTAAAACGATGTTTCATATATAACCGAGTTCCATCTTTAACCGTGTCTCAAGTATAACTGTTAGAATGTACAGAGGACCTAACCTCTATTTAGGGGGTGCCTAAGACGTTTTTTTACCGACCCAAGTTTTGAACCCATGATGGGTTTGTCACAAGAAACGTTTTTGTATAAGAGTCATTATATGTATCGGTCGTGTGGCCAAATGGTTAACTCGTACATTTAACAAATGACATTGGAAAGCGAATTTTAAAAAAACGATGGCGAGATTTCGCGAAAATACAATGTTTTTGCAATCCATTGCGGTTTTGTGTTTTTTTAAATATAACTAAGCGGTAAATAAAACTCTGTTTTTAGAAATATATTTTTATTTTTTATATTTACACTCTTCAGGGCTTTATATCGTCTAATTAATTTGTTTCAACAGTATTGTTTCCGTATAGGTTTGGCGGCCGAGTCCGCTATATTAATTTAGTTATATCCATTTTCTTTCAAATGACGTGTTTTAACGACTTTTCCTGTGTAGTGATTTGCTTCTTCATTTAAGTTAAACTTTTGCCTGACTATCACCTGTCGTAATGTAACTTAGGTTTCCTATTGCTGTACATAATAATACAAAATGCGGTTTATTATTGTATTTATACAGACTTTAACATGCAAAAATAATTTTGCAAAAAAAAATTGTTAAAATAATTGTAACGCCCCCCAAATAATTTTCTGGTAAGCTTTCTTTATGCCATAATTTAGATAAAAACATCATTACTTTAATTTCCTTGGTAAGTGAACTACTATTAAACACAATTAATTCGCTGGGTAATTAGGGTTCGATCACTGAAAATAAATGCTGAAAAAGTTAACTAGTACGAGTCTGGGGAATTCCCCAGATTAAAATCCTAAATTTGGGCCCGGGGCATATCGGGGATAAATTCTATTAAACACTGAAAACAACACACAATGGTTTGAGCTTCCGTCAAAAATAATTGGTTAGCGAGGAGTCTTTGATTCGTTTTTTTACAGCGGTGATACAGGAAATCACTGAAAGCCACAGGAGAAACTTCGATCAGAACAATAAGAAAGATTTTGTTGACTATTTCATTGATGAAATGCTATACAAAGAAGGCAACTATTTCACGGTAAATTTCCCAAACTGGTAAATAAAGGACAGGATATTCATTATTTCCGTTAATGGGAAAACCAAGAACACACGTGTTATCGGCAGATCACCTCCCACCGTAGGGTTGGGGAGTTATTCAGTGCGTTTTGTATGATTCTCACGTTCCTTAAGTTTTGTAGAACCATCCACTGTTCAGGCAATGTCCGTTTAGTGCCTTGCATAAGCAGACAACCGACTCACTAGTGATCCGTTTCCCACCTGGTCAAACCCTTCGGCGGAAAGGACGCACTTAACTACTAAACTTATCAGTCGGTTTAAGTAACTTGTACGATTCGCAATAATTTATGCAGGACAAAGTCCACTAATTTTATAATGCAGGATGAACAGTTGTGCCATTATACCCGAGATTTACTGGTAGCCGGCATTAATACAACGACCAGGGGCGCTGGGTTGGGGTATTGTGTGTTTATTACTTTACCGAGGACACCAGACCAAAATTGCAAAGGAAATACAGCAAGTTATGGGTAAGTTTAATTCTAATTTTATTTCTAAGATAACTGGTGGTATTTGTACTGCGCGCTGCGGCTGTTTACTTCCATAATATTGGCCGGCATGGAATTGCATTTGTGTGTTTATAGCGCATATCTTGTTGTAGTGTAGTATCTTAAGCAAGATTATCGTATTAATTATTTTTTTATTTTAACAGTATATTCGCCTAGGTTTGGCGGCCGCGTAAGCTATATTTATTTAGGTATGTTCTTTTTAAATAAATTGTTTTAACGACTGTTCGTTTTGACGTCTTTTCCTGTTTCATGATTCGCTTCATTTGCCATTATTTAATACTGGAGCAAAAAATAGATAAACTAAACTAAGATTGTGTATTCTGTATTGCTTGCATATTTAAATTAAAGGATTTTTTACATCAGTTAAGTAGGAATGTACTGTATATCAAAAAAGTTCGTAATATGTGTTTTTTTTAAATAATGATACAAACCTACTCGTGACGTTATAAAATAAAATTATTATATCTTCACCGGAGCGAAGCGGGAACAAGGTTGGTGACCACTTGTCTAAACCACCAACAGTCATGCGGCGGGGCG
>CH003313.1:2801068-2893672 GCA_000149265.1 Ciona savignyi | reverse complement strand
AACTGGCGAATATATACGAAAGATCGATTGCTTGCAGGCGATGAAACTCCGACCCTGCACCACCAAGACAAAATGCCGCATCTGAGGTCCTTTATACAAGAAGTCCATCGTTGCCGGTCTATAGCTACACTCAACCTACCACACCGCACGACAAGAGACGTGAGGCTAAATGGTTACGACATTCCTAAGAACACACCCGTGAGTTAACAATAAACTGATATAGCTTTGCCTGTTACCCAGGTTACAGCGTCACGACAGTCGAGTTGCAAAAACTAGTTTTGCCAAGAATACAGTCGATCAGTATCTATAGGATATGATATTCACTTTTATCCCCGTGAATGGTAAACACAAGGGGGTTACCACACGGGCAATCGTTAGATAACCTTGCGCCCACCGTTAGGTTATTGGAGCTACTGCAGTGTGTTGTGTATAATTCACAGGTTTCTTTAATTTGGTAGAACCCATTAATCCGCCTCGTTCAGGCAATGTCCGTTAAGTGCCTTTCCAAGGGGCACGGACTGGCTAGCGATCAGTTTTGTTTTAACCCTTCGACTGAAAGGCGACATACCAACCCATCAGGCTAATCAGAACGACACCGTAATCTATGAAGGATGAGGTGTCATCAACGCTCAAGGGAATCTCCTTTGTTCCTCAGGTGCTTACCAACATTTGGAGGGTTCACAACGATCCGAGGGTTTGGAAAGATCCGCACAAGTTCAATCCAGGACGACATTTAGACAGCAACGGCAAATTCGTACATTCTGCCCATATTATCCCGTTTGCGTGCGGCTACCGACGGTGTTTAGGCGAGCGCATTGCAAGAGCGGAAATGTTTATTTTCTTTGCTAAAATAATCGGGAGATTTGAACTGAACAAAGACGACGGTGAACCACTGACGCTTGATAACGACCCAGCTGGCGCGGTGAACTCGCCTAAACCATTTCGTTTCACAGTTCGACGACGTTCGACCAGACCAGTACAGGATTTCTGACATATTATTCCGGGTTATGGTAAAACAATGTTTTTTATCATGTTTGGGGAAAATATTTCTGATAAAGTAGTCCTATAATTGTTAACTTTTGTTTTTGTATGATTTATACGGAAATTTACGGCGATCGCAAAATGGGAGAAATAACACAGGTTTACTTTACAAACTATTAAATAAAAATAATCAAAGCGAACATTCTGTTTTAAGTAAATGATTTTATATAAGTAACTTCGTATATAGATGAAATATAACATTGTTGTATGATTTTCTTAATATTGTAGTATGAAAATCTTGTAAATCACCGCCATTTATGAATGGATTGCCAAATCAAATCATTGAATATGAAATTTATAAGTGACATTGAATAGATATATAGAATCATCTGACATAAAATGCCTCTGGACTGGGCAAGCCTAATTATCCATGCATTGCACTTAATGGTTTTGTGTGGGAGTTGAAATCATGATTTCTGATATTCAATCCGTTCTACTTTGACATCATTGGACTGCAGCTGATAAACGTAGGTGACAACTGTGCTCGCCTGGATATCCATCAGTACAAATGAAGGAATAACCTCACTGGAATGCAAATGATATGATCTAGGTGTTAGAAGGTTAAATATCTGGTTTGGATAGGATATTCATGTTTATCCCCATGAATTGCAAAACTAAGGTGGTGTTAACATACCAATCGTCAGATCACCTCACGCCCACTGTCGGTTTAATGGAGCTATTGCAGTGTGTTGTGTACGATTCACACGTTCCTTCAAATTAGTAGAACCCATTAATCTGCTGTGTTCAGGCAATGTCCGTTATGTGTCTTGCCCACAACACGGAACAAAATAGCTAGCAACTAGTTTCGTACCTGCAACTTTTGGCTGAAAGGCAACACCCTATACATATCTTACGGTTTAAAAAACAATGATTTACCTTGCCGTTGGTGAAAAAGAACCAGTGATGCTGCCAGGGTTGATATAGAAGTGACTTTCATGTTCATATGCTTCAAACTTATGAGTGTGACCGAATATTAAAATGTCAACGTTCAATTGTCGTTGCAACATTGCGAGGCTCTCTGTATCACCCCATGGACAAATCTGAAATTAATTAAACATTGAGATCAATAAATAAAACCTTGGAAAATAAATAAAAACTTAAAATAAAAACTTGAAATAAAAAATAAAAACTTGAAATAGAAAAATAAAAACTTAACATAAAAAAATTAAAACCTGAAATAAATAATTTAATAAAAACTTAACATAAAAAGTTGAAATAAATAAATAAAAACTTAAAACAATAAAAAAAAATTTGGTCCATGACATATGCAAACTTGCTGGTGTTAAAAATCAAAGATTTTTATTAAAAAAAATATTAAAATATTTTATTAAACAATAAATTACTTACAAAACAATAATACACAACCCTACCTGATGTCCGTGACACATTCCGATGCGAAATTGCCCAACAGTGACTACTTTTTGTTCTGGGTATGTGACATTCTGTAATATAAAAAATGCCTTATTTAAATATGCAAATACTACCGATTTATTTAAATACATAAATATAACCAGTTTATTTTTTGACAGATTAATCTGGTAGTTTAGTTTGTGTTGCCTTTTAGCCGAAGAGTTGCAGATTTAAAACTGGTAGCTAGCTAGTCGGTTGTGTCCTTGTTCAGGGCATTTAAC
Source organism: Ciona savignyi (assembly GCA_000149265.1). NCBI lineage: Eukaryota > Metazoa > Chordata > Ascidiacea > Phlebobranchia > Cionidae > Ciona > Ciona savignyi. The sequence goes on along the minus strand of CH003313.1, from coordinate 2,891,000 downwards.
GGACATTGTCTGAACCTGATGAAATCTACTAAATTAAAGTAACATGTGAATCATATACAAGGTAATCTACTGATTGCCTGTGTGATAATCCATTGGTTTTCCAATTTATGGGGATAAACATGAATAACCTATTCTATTCTATACAAATCCACTGACAAACTTACATATATATTTAAATCATAATCCTAAATATATATATATATAATGATATTTAACATATTTTTAAATTATATTAATTGTGCATTTTTGGCATGTAAAATTTTTGTGTGACAATATAAAATTTATTTAAAGCTAGCTGGTTGCGATAAAGGTTTCTATGTTTGTGTATACTATATTTATTAAAACGACTGTGTTAAGCGACTGTTCGCTTTCACGTCTTTTCCTGTTTCTGGGTTGTGATTTATAGTATTTGCCATTGTTTAATACTGGGGCTAAAAATTAATTAACTAAACTAAACCATAACAGAAATCTAACAGATAATAATCAGCTCTTTCACAAGCAGTTTAAATTTTTGGAATTTACACTAGATTGCACTAGTGCCAAATAACACAATAGTAAATTTAAAAACTAAACAACCCTTTTTATAAATTCTTAATTGCACATTATATTTATGTCACATTTTAATCATGCAACAACTGTCGTATTTTGTATACAAAGTAAAAAACATTACTTGGTTAAGACAAGTGAGACAAGTGAAAAATTAAGACAAATACATACGAGCAGTTTGTGCAAAATAAACATTAGAAAAGGGGAAAATGTAACAGTTGCACTCACTTCATCAAAATCCCCCCGTACAACATGAACATCGCTCGCCAGTGTTTTGAGATAATCGTACGACTCCCTTGTGCAAAGGTTGCCAGTGCATAAGATGTGCTGGATTTTGCCCGGTACCAAAAGTTTTTTGAACTTTGGAGACAATCCAGAAGCCCGATAAGGAATGTGCATATCGCCAACAACAAGGACGAGCTAGATACAAATTAAAAGTTGATTAAAATTTGGATATTTATGTTAACCCCAGTAAATGGGAAAACAAAAATGGCGTTAACACATGGGTAGGCTAATCCACCACACTAATCTGTCGGACAAAATTGCCCAGACAAAATAGATTACAAAAGCTTGTTTTCTATTTTGTCCGGGCAATTTTGTAAGAGAAACATACATCATTACAATATGATATATTATTCTATATAGCTCTATATAGAATAATATATCATATTGCAATGACGTATGTTCATCGAAATAGTGGCATTTGCGCTAAAAACTCCGGTTTATCCTATATCAGTATTTACTAAACAAAAGCCTTCTTTTAGGTTAACAAATACAATGTGTTAAACCATATTTTTAGAAACAGAAACGACTGAAAGATATAGTAATGAGCAATATTACATCAGATGTTTTATTTTTTACCACTATTGTGTATTTTTTAAAACAAATATTACCTTCTTTTTTATACTTTAACACCTGGTTTGTAATATGTGTTTTTAAATTTTACTAACACAAAACAGTACAGGTAATAAATAAAATGTTTCGCTTTTTTCAAATATATTCAAAACCTTACCACCATGTTCAGTGGTCTGTTGATACTTTAGTAAATTGCTATTTGTAGAAGTAGAGTTCCAGTTTTAGAATTCTGCGAATGACTTAACTTCGGGTACTTTCTTTAAATACAAAAATGACACTGAATAAACCTGTAAAACTATTTGAAATACTGTTGAAATAAAACAATATTAATATTAAAACATTAATTCTGGGACCGAGATGGAATGGTTAACTGGTTTTCGTACTAAACAAATCTCTTTTTTAGTCATGTCAAAATGAATTCTCTTACGTCTACATGAGCAATGACTTACATTCCGTTGTGCCTTTAATTACTACAGGATTGCTTGGAGCACTTACACTTACTGCTCACTAAAATAAAGATTGGGGCATCAGTGTCAGTTTTAAAATTGGGGTTGGTGTTAGCCGTTAGGGTTAGTTTTAGGGTTGAGATTAGTGTTTAAGGGCAGGATTTAAATTCGTCGCGTAATTTTAACGAGCAGTTTCCCCCCTTTTAGTGTTGCCCCAATATAATTGGCAATTACAAGCCTAAAGTACAAAAATAAAACTTTTCACTAAAATAACGATTATAATTTTAATGTTAGGGTTGGGGTTAATGTTAGTTCTGGGGTTGAGATCGGTGCCTGGAACAGGTTTAGAATTAGTTTTTATTGCGACCCTGTAGTAATTAGAGGCAACCTAACGGTACCTCTAAATACTACAGGAGCGCTTGGAGCGCATAAATCGCTTGGAGCACTTTGGATCGCTTACTATACTTAGTAATTACAAAAGCCATGATAATAATGTTAGGGTTGGGGTTAAAGTTAGTTCTGGGGTTGAGATTAGTGTTTGGGACAGGGTTAGAATTACTTTCCATAGCAATCTAAGTGATCCAAGCGCTCCAAGCGGTCCTGTAGTATTTAGAGGCACCCGCAACCTAACTGTCAAGTTATTTTAAATGGTTAACTTTAAGTTCGAACAAGTAATAAAACCCGTAACGGGACTAGTGTACGATGCTCCGTACAGCTCAGATTTTAACCATAGTATACTAATCTGTTTAGTATACTATGTTTTAACTTTTAACTAACGAATGAGGGAGAGAAAAAAGCAATGAAGTTCTGGGGTTTCCCCTTCATGAGAAACCACTTTCCAGTGGAAGTATAAACCATGATAAACCACATCAATGTTCATAAACAGGGGCCGGTTTTAGGCCGATTTGACCGATTAGATCAAATTGGGCCCCGCACCTTGAAGGGGCCCCGCGCTAGCGGGGGTCTTTCTGTATTACGAGGTTTAAAATACTACTGAAACGTAAAATAAAAAGTGAAATAATATTCTTTCTCTTAATATCAATTTTTTATGCATCGTAACTAAGTCAAATTTATATGTTCTGCGTCTGCCTGTTACGTCATAATGAAATATGGTTGCTAAACAATATATATGTTTTGGAAGTAAAACAATATATCGTAAATAAGCATCCACATTACCTTTAATTTGTTTTATAGCAAGTATTAAATGTCTATTTTTGTAGTTTGTATGTACTGGTATGTATTTTATGATATATAAACACCCATAAATTTTGCTATGAAGAGTAGGGGCACCGCCATCACATTTCTAATTGGGCCCCGCGGTTCCTAGCACCGGGCCTGATTTGACGGTTGTAGAAGTTATGTTAGAGTTAGGAATTAGGAGATTTAGTACAATTAATATGCGGATTTTAGTGCAATTAATGCGCGCAAATATCTAAACCTCTTTTTTACAACAATTAATTTATATTTCAGCAAACCGTTTATTAGCGCTGTTTTTAGTTAAAAATTCAGCAATTTGTTTAGTTAGTTACCCTTTAGGCTAAGCTACGCGATGTAGCCTACATAGGGATCGGTTACATGTGTAAATGGGACAATTATATAGCTAACCGAGATGACAATTGAATTGTTCTGAAACAATTCCTTTTTGATTTAAACGTGCTTCGGACCATAGAGATACTAATATACATATTCTCTATGCTTGGGACAACCTTTTAAATAAAACTACTAGATTTACTAGGTGTCAAACAAGCGTTATACAATAATATTTTTAAAAACCACATTGACTAGCACTAGACTATATTTTACTGCATGCAGAAACGATCGTGTTCCCTGGCTACCTCATTACACTTGGTTTAACTCATACAAAATGTACAACACTTGTTTCTGCTTGGGTTTCCGAGTTACCAATTCAAACTTGATATCTGTATTTCTAAATGAACGGGTGACTTAGTTATCTATACCGACCATGGTGTATTATATACAAAGGGTAACGTTTTTTTTTGCAAGCAAACATTAATAGTTTCCGATTGAAAGTTGATATACATGATTTCTGAATCAAGTATTACTTAGTGATATACAAAAGTAAAATTATTTAAAAAAAAATTAAATTTTTAAAATGGTACCATTCTTCCGTCTCCTAAATACGCCACTGAAGTTAACCAAATTTCCTATAGATTAGCATGTTTATTATTTGTATTTAAATCACCTAGTAGGGCAATGTAACAAAAATTGCACAAGTAGATTGCAAATGAAATAAATTAATTTAACAATAGAATAATTAGCGATAAGAATGGCTATCAATTCTACCCTAATTGCTCCACTGGGCGAATAATAATCTCATTAATATCGACGTGTGGGGGAGCTGAAAGAGCGTAGATGACTGTATCAGCTACATCACCAGCTTTCAGACATTCCATTTGGTTGTACAATCTGTCTGCGCGTTCGGGTTCACCAGTATATAATCTGCAATGTTTCAACTGTATTATTTCAATGGAATTTATTTCTTTAGACACAGAATTGGATATTCATGATTATACCCATGAATGGATAAACTCAATGGCTGTTACGACAAGAATAATTGTCAAATTACTTTTCGCCCACCTGTTGGTTACTTGATCTATTGCAGGGTATTCTAATTTTATTTGTTTACATACAAACGTTTAATTCTTACCTTTTTAAACCGACCGATAAATCTGGTTGTTTAGTGCGCCGCCTTTCATCCGAAAGGTTGCAGGTACAAAACTGGTCGCTAGATAGTCGTTGCGTCTTCGGGTAAGGCACCTAACAGACATTGCCTGAATCCAGCGGATTAATAGGTTCTACCAAATTGAAGAAATGTATCAATTATACAACACACTGCAATAGCTCCTGACGGTAACCCGAAGGCGCGCGAGGTGATCTGACCCCCTTGGTTTTCCCATTCACGGGGATAAACCTGAATATCCTATGCTATCATATGCTTATAATATCCAATTTAATAAAGTGTGTGCCTTTACTAATAGGTTTCTTTTGGGTACAAAATATTCAGGTTTATCCCCGTAAGGCTTACACACAGGTAATAGCCGAATTACCTCACGGCTCACGCCCACCGTTGTGTTGTAACCGGAAATTAAAATGTGTTGTGTAAGATTGAGACATTCATTCAATTTGGTGGAACCCATTATTTTAATGGATTTAAACAATGTTCAATAAGGACCTTGCCAAAGGACGCAAACAATTAGCTATCGATCAGTTTCATATCTGCAACCATTCCGCTGAGAGGCGACGCACTAACGCATTAAGTTATTTAGTTATACAAGGGACATTGTTCATTTTTGATCATTTTAGCATGTAATTGTGATTGTCTATTTGGTAAATGTCGTTTCATTTTAGCTTTCTAATGTTTTTCGTACCACTTTAAAATATACTGCATGCTAATAAAGTTTAATACCAAATTACCAATGTTATATAATTTGTTGAAAAATAATAAACTATACATATACTTGAAAATAACTACCTGTATGCAAATTCCGTAGCAACATAACCCGGAGACACTGATGTTGATCTGATGTGAGATTTCGCCTCTCGCAATTCCAACCTCAGACCCTCTGTCAGAGCACGAACAGCAAACTTGGTCCCAGCGTACATGGACTTATCGCCAACTTTATGCCCGGCTACACTACCAATATTAATGATATGTCCGTCATCTACGCCAGATTCACGCATCAACTGCACGGCTTCTCTTGTGCAAATTGATAACCCGAGCACATTGGTGTCCAGCATGGTTTTCCATTCCTGTAAATGTAATTATATTTTATTTAGTTTTTTAGTTTAGTTTTAGTTTCCACGATAAAAACATGAAGCAGGATCTTTGATAAAAATTTGGAAAACAGGAAAAAACGACAAAATGACAGTCGTTAAAACACTATTAAAACCCAATAAATTATTTACTTTTGGTATATTTAGACGTGGCAGCCAAATCAACATAAAAATAAAATAAATAAAAATGGAGAAATAAATGTTTATAAAAAAATTATTACACAAAGTCACGAAGAAATGTGTACGGTAAGGGACCCGTGCAAATGGAAATATATTGTAGTTCGCACTTCTTTAATACAGAAAATTCGTATGAGGCAAATGGTGGTCACACAGATTTAGTTAAATTGTTTGTGTACATAGGGCTCCAAGCCGAATAAATGGGATTTACAACATATTATCTGTTGATAGCATGCTGTGACATTTAAGGTTTATACCGATTCTACATCCCCGCTTTAGGGAATATTTTGACTAAAATTGTCTGGACACATGATATCGGGGATAAGGATAAAACATTCATGTTTATCTTTGTGAATGGGAAAACCAAGGAGTTAACACACTGACAATCATCGGATTACCTCGCGCCCACTATCGGGTTACGAGAGCTATTGCAGTGTGTTGTGTATGATTTACATATCCCTTCAATTTAGCAGAACCCAATAATTCGCTGGGTTCAGACAATGTCAGTTAAGTGCCTTGTCCCCAGGATACAATTGACTTGCCAGTGACCATTTTCGAACCTGTAACCCTTCGGCTGAAAGGCGACATGTAAGTATTGTATACCTAGGGCTCAACTCACTGAACCGACATTTCATTAAAAACTAAAGTTATATTGTCTACAACAATAATTTAATATTGAATTGTTATGTGGCTACACGACCGTGCAATTTAACCATACTGTTAAGGTAATCTTAAAACTGAATATTGTAACTGCAAGCTCCACCATAATACCTGTGTTTTGCCAGATGTAACAGGTGCTTCGAATGCAAGTCCAGCATTGTTAACCATTACATGCATGCTTCCAAAGGTTTTCTTCACATACTGAAACATCTCCAAGATACATTTTTCATTTGTAACATCACATTTAAATGGAAACATTTCTCCCAGACCTTTTCCATTTACTTTCGATGCTATTTGCTCCAGTTTTTTCTCATTCCTTGCACAACCGACCACTTTCATTCCATGACCAACCAACTTTTCTACAATCGCTTCACCAATACCAACAGAGGCACCAGTTACTACTGCGACTTTACCAGACCACTTATCCATTTTGAATCAAAAATCTAAATAATATAAAAGAATGGAAAAATGATAGACAACAATATTTTTCAAGCAAAATTTAAGGATTTAAATGTTAAATTCCACAATTTTCGAGTGTACTTTTCATATATATATTTAATCCCACTCTCCCAAACTATTCTTATCAATTAAATGCTATGGATAGAACCAAAGTCATTACCGTGCATCACTCCGATAACACTACGTGTTATACCTCGGATAAAGTATGTCTAATGGAAAAACTAGCACAGTATCAAAAAGATACTTTTCCTTCGTCAGCTCTAGGTATAACCACGCATACCGTTAGTAAATTAAATTATTACCACGAACACATCAGGGTTAGGTAATAATTAATTTTTTGTTAAGTCAACTTAAAACCAAAGTGCCATAAATAAGCTTGCCGCTTATCAATAATTCTACATGGGAAATATGATAGGAATTGTGTTATAATACTCTTCCACTCTTTTGCTGTGCCTTTGATATTAAGTTAGTTTAGTTTTAGTTTAGTTTATTTTTTTGTTCCCTTGTAACATTAAAGAAGAATGCCATAATTATTGCAAGTCTATAGAAATGTGAATAGAAATGGTATATTGGAGAAAAAACTGACGTGGTTGTTAAACCTTATAACAATAAAAAGAAATTGCAATAAATAACTTTAAATATGAACAATTTTCATCAAAATCGGTCATACTACAGATACCGGTGCTGGATTTTAATCCACTGGGGTGAACCACACAGCTGTGTGATACAAATAGTGTGGGCTTGATCTGTAACATTAAAATGGTTAACATGAAAATACAGTGTCTATGGGACAACATGGACTTTTAACAATGTATGAGATGCATAAATTAGAAATAGGATAGGATAAGATATTCATGGTTATCCCCATGAATGGGAAAACCTAGGGGTTTAACACACGAGCAAACGTCAGTTCACCTTTCGCCCACCATCGGGTTACCGGAGCTATTGCAGTTTGTTGTATTTGAAAGACACGTTTCTTTAATTTGGTGGAACCCATTAATCCACTGGTTCAAGCAATGTCCGTAAAGTGCCTTGCCGTAGGACACAACCAACTAGCTAGCGATAAGTTACGCACCTGCAACCTTTCAATTGAAAGACGACGCATTTAACCGCCAGTCCGGCCGGAAAATATTATTAATAATGCACAAATGCTATAAAAACACACTTTCCCTTTCTCTCCAGTATTCAAACATAACAAAACTGAAACTCTTATGAAAACAAGAAGTAACAAGTTTTGGCAACAATTACCAGATAAAATTCGTGAAATTGCATCATTTAAAAAGTTCACTAAAGCTGTCAAACAACATCCTTGTAATTGTAAGTCCTCATCCACTTTCTAGTTCCATTAAATTTCTTTTTAGACAAAATAAATCTCATTTTATGTGAGTTTTAATAAATTTAAAAGAATTGTTCTACTATCCATTCATAACTAAATATGTTAAAACTGACTGCTTTTTTATTCCTTCAATTCACTTGCTGCTTACACTGATAACCTTATATACATGCATAGTGTTCAGGTTTTGTTCTTGTACAACTAGATCACCATGTTTATATCACATTCCTGACTTCTTGTGCATTTTTAATAATATTGATCACATATTCACGCAAACATGTTTTATATATATAGGTTTTATTTATTTTATTTAAGTTTTATTTATGTTTAACACAAGTTTTATTTATGTTGGTTTGAGTTTTTCCACTTCCGTTTTGGTTTTATATTATTTTCACCTACAAATTTCACAACGCCCTGTCCCCTAACCCTTTTTTCTAGTTCTTTTATATTTTGAGGCAATTCTACATCCATACTGCCAAGATATTATTGTTCCAGAGATCCAACTAACAATTTATTTATTTTGTATTAATATTCCCTATCTTTTGTTTGTTTGATTGGTGCATTACTATAGACTTTTCAAACTCTTTCTTATATAAATGGTATATTAAATACATTAATGTTATGCACATTGTACTTTCTGAATGACATTAATGGAATTTCATTTTAGGGGGTTTTTTGACCCAAGAACTAAGCCTAACTTTAACCTCATGTTTTTAACCAACTCTAATACCATATTCTTTATTTTAGTGTCACAGTTTCCCTCCTTCTCTCTCGCTTTTAGTTTCCCTTCTTTTAGTGTGCAGTTTTCCGCCTTCCTGCTTTTCCCTCTTTAAGTATTGTCCCTTTCCTCTTTTCTTCCTTTGAGTTACTCCTTTATATTGTCACTTTAAGTATAGTCATTGTGTTACACTACACTTTGTCGTAAAATAATAACGTTCATGCTTGAGATTCTAAGAGTGCTTACTGATTTGCGGCAAATACGTCTCTACTGTGTTGACGGAAGGCGCTCGTACCGACTCAGAAGCGAGAGTGAAGATCATTATTCAATGGAAACAAAACTCAAATCAAGATTATAGGCAATTTGTACAAAAGTGCGCTGCGGCCCGGTCTGCAGATGTTGTCAGTAGGTCTATGGCAGGGATGTCCAACCTTTTATTTTAATGGGCCGCATTGTCACTTGAAATAATTCAATGGGCCGCAGAAGCTATTAAATTTTAATAAAAATGGCAGGGTTCGAATTAATGGTTTTGAAAGGATTTGCGCAATGTGTTGGTAAGGAGAAAATAGTTTTCGCGCGTAAGTGCTCAAAATATGTTTGGTTATGATAAATTGCCTTAAACGACAAGAAAGATTTTTATTACATAAAGCAGACAGTACCGTTTATTAGTAGTATGATAAATTGCAATAAACGTAAATTCAAAAGGGGTGTGCCGCATCTCGCCAATCATAAATAAAGGAATCGAGGTATATGAACGCATAATGGCTATTGTTGCGTTATCATAGAAATGCTTATTATACGCCAATAATGCAAAGTAAAGTAAATAAATAATTTTATGTTGAAGGCAAACGATTTTATATTAACGTGTTGAGGATTTATTATTAAAAGTGCGCGAAATCAGTACCGGTAATTTATATTTTCGCGATTTTGTTAAATTTTGTAATTCGCCGATTCGCGATCCCTTAATTTCAACCCTGAATGGGTACATAAAGAAACAATTAAAAGCCATTAATTTTACTTTTGAAAATAGGAACAAATAACACACGCATAGAAAGAATATTCCTACAAAACAAAGTCAATGGGATAAGTCGTCAGTATGTTTCTTTCTGAAATTTTGATTCTTATTGCGTTCCTAAAAGCTGACTGATACATATTAATTAGGCTAAGATTTAAAGTTCAAAATACTACTTGGATTTTAAATGACTAGCGGGCCGCACAAAAATCTCAGGTGGGCCGCAGGTTGGACATCCCTGGTCTATGGGATCCTCTAGTCGGCGAAGTTATGCTCGCATACAAGCACAACTACTGGAAATAGAAGCCATACAAATCGAAAAAGAGGCCGAGATCCAACGAAAGAGTTTGGAAAAAGAGGCCGAGATCCAACGAAAGATTTTGGAGCTTGAGCTGCAGGTTGCAAGAGCAAAGGCATACAAAGCTTCACTTTTGACGAGGAGTCGAAGTAAACCTTCCAATTCTTTAGGCGCTTTGTCGAATGACGAGAAGCACGCCGAGGAGATTATTTACCTGGGATCAAAGGAACAGGGCTGGCGCTGCTGCTGACCCAATACCTGTAGTTCCAGTGGCATACAATCGGCCCAATATGAACTTTTCACTCTTTATTTCCAACCAAGTGCCCTTTGGAATGACCTCTACCGACTCTGGCGTTAATCAAGGTGAACGGATTGCGATTATCTCACCGTTAATTTGCTAGCGCAATTACATGACAGCACAAGGGGGTGTTTTATGTCAAATATAGAAAAGAGAGCAATCACTGGTCAAGTGCGTGGAGCAGCTCAAATTCGCCAACACAGGGTTGGTAACGTAGGGTAGGGCTTTGTCCCTGTTGAATCCTACACTGTACATGATTTCGTAATCAAGTATAACTAAATGATATACAAAAGTAACATTAATTAAAATAAACTGTTTAAATTTCTAAAATGGTACAATTCCCCCGTCCCCTAAATACACCACTGAATTAACCAAATTTCCACATGTTTGTGTGGTGGTATATAGATTAGCATGTTTATTATTTGTATTCAAATCTCATAGAAATGCAATGCAAAAAATATTGCACAAGCGGATTAAAAATGAAATAAATTAAACAATAGAATAATTAAAATGATTAGCGATAATAATGGCTATTAAATCTATACTAATTGCTCCACTGGGCGAATAATAATGTCATTAATATCGACATGAGGGGGAGCTGAGAGAGCGTAAACCACTGTATCAGCTACATCACCAGCTTTCAAACATTCCATTTGGTTGTACAATCTGTCCGCGCGCTCTGGTTCACCAGTATATAATCTGCAATGTTTTAACTGTATTTTTTCAATAGAAATTATTTCTTTGGACACAGGATTGGATATTCATGATTATACCCATGAATGGATAAACATAAGGGCTGTTACGACAAGGATAATTGTCAAATTACTTTTCGCCCACCGGTTTGTTACTTTAGTTATTGCAGGGTGTTGTATGCAATAAATAACATTCTTTAAAATAGTAGAATTCATTAGTCCAATAAGCGCCTCTTAATCAACCACACAACCAATTAGCTAACGACCAGTTTTTGAACCATTATTCTTCGGCTGATAGTCAACAAACTTACCTACCACGCTATTCGGCCTGACAAATTACTAGATTTTTAAAAGGTTAACACTATTCAATCTATTCTATTATTTTTGTGTAACTTTTTTAACACAATATATAAAAGTTAACCAAAAATGACATTGTTCAACTATAAAAACAGAAAGTTTATATAATCCAATTGGCATTCTAATTATTTGTTTACATACAAATGTTTAATTCTTAATGTTCAATTTAAAATTTTACTATAGCCCTCTTTATTTGGATACATGATATTCATGTTATCTCCGTAAATTGGGTAACGCAAGGGGGTTAACACACTAGCAAACCTCAATCCCACCGCCGGGTCCCGAAGCTATTAAAGTGTTTTGTGTATTATTAAGAAATTCCTTTAATTTGGTACAACCTATTATTCTACTGGGTTCAGGCAATGTCCATTTAGTTCCAAAGGACATAAACGATTATTTAGCAACCAGTTTTGAACCTACAACCCTTCGGCTGAGACTGAGAGGCAACGCACAAACTAACCACGCTATTCATTCGGACAAGTGGCATTGTTCATTTTAGCATGTTTGTTTACGTTGCGATTGTGATTGCCTATTTGGAAAATAACGTTTCTTTCTACTGTTTTTCGTATCTCTTTAAAATATACTGCATGCTGAGAAAGGTTAAACAGCACATACCAATCTTATAGCCTATAATTTGTTAAAAAATAATGAAATATACATAAAAATGATTGCTACCTGTATGCAAATTCCGTAGCAACATAACCCGGAGACACTGATGTTGATCTGATGTGAGATTTCGCCTCTCGCAATTCCAACCTCAGACCTTCGGTCAAAGCACGGACAGCAAACTTGGTCCCAGTGTACATGGACATGTAGCAAACTTTATGCCCGGCTACACTACCAATATTGATGATATGTCCGTCATCTACGCCAGATTCACGCATCAACTGCACGGCTTCTCTTGTGCAAATTGATAACCCGAGCACATTGGTGTCCAGCATGGTTTTCCATTCCTGTAAATGTAATTATATTTTATTTAGTTTATTAGTTTAGTTTTTGTTTCCACGATAAAAACCTGAAGCAGGACCTTTGATAAAAATTTGGAAAACAGGAAAAAACGACAAAATGACAGTCGTTAAAACACTATTAAAATCCAATCAATTAGTTAGTTTTGGTATATTTAGAAGTGGCCGCCAAACCAACATAAAAATTAAACAAATAAAAATGGAAAAATAAATGTTTATAAAAAAAATATTACATAAAGCCACTAAGAAACGTGTGCCTAAAAGTGACCTGTGCAAATGTAAATATATTGTAGTTCACACTTCTTCAATACAGCAAATTTATATGAGGCAAATGGTGGCCACACAGATTTAGTTAAATTGTTTGTGTACATAGGGCTCCAAGCCGAATAAATGGGATTTACAACATATTATCTGTTGATAGCATGCTGTGACATTTGAGGTTTATACCAATTCTACAATCCCGCTTTAAGGAATATTTTGACTAAAATTGTCTGGATACATTATATCGGGGATAAGGATAAAATATTCATGTTTATCCTTGTGAATGGGAAAACCAAAGGGTTAACACACTGACAATCATCAGATCACCTCGCGCCCACCATCGGGTTACGAGAGCTATTGCAGTGTGTTGTGTATAACTCCCATATCCCTTCAATTTAGCAGAACCCAATAATTCGCTGGGTTCAGACAATGTCAGTTAAGTGCCTTGCCCCAAGGATACAAATCGACTTGCCAGTGACCAGTTTCGAATCTGCAACCCTTTGGCTGAAAGGCGACATGTAAGTATTGTAAACTTAGGGCTCAACTCACTAAACCGACATTTCATTAAAAACTAAAGTTATATTGTCTAAAACAATAATTTAATATTGAATTGTTATACTACACGACCATGCAATTTAACCATACTGTGCTAACAAGGTAATCTTATAAGTGAATGTGGTAACTGCAAGCTCTATCATGTTACCTGTGTTTTGCCAGATGTGACAGGTGCTTCGAATGCAAGTCCAGCATTGTTAACCATTACATGCATGCTTCCAAAGGTTTTCTTCACGTATTGAAACATCTCCAAGATACATTTTTCATTGGTGACATCACATTTAAACGGAAACATTTCTCCCGGACCCTTCCCATTTACTTTCGATGCTATTTGCTTCAGTTTTTCCTCATTCCTTGCACAACCGACCACTTTCATTCCATGACCAACCAACTTTTCTACAATCGCTTCACCAATACCAACAGAGGCACCAGTTACAACTGCAACTTTACCAGACCACTTATCCATGTTTATACAATAACCCAAGTAAAATAAGAATGGAAAAATCTTAGACAACAGAATTTTCCCAGCAAAATTTAAGGATAAATGTTAAGTTTCACAAATTTCCAGTGTGTAAAAAACCATGGTCTTTTAATTTAAATTTGCAACTTCATCAGAGCAACTATTCTTATCAATTAAATGATACAGCACTCCAATTTATGGATAGAACCAAACTCAATATCACGCATCACTCTGATAACATTCCATGTTATACCTTGGATAAAATACGGGCGTAAAACTAACATGGTATCAAAAAGAAAATACTTTTCCTTTAGGTCAGGCCTAAGTATACCCATGCATACTGTCAGCAAATTTAATTATTACCACGAAGCACATTAGAGTTAGGTAATAATTAATTCTTTGTTAAGTCAGCTTAAAACTAAAGTGCCATAAATAAGCTTGCTTATCAATAATTCTACATGGGAAATATGATAGGAATTGTGTTATAATACTCTTCTACTCTTTTGCTGTGTCTTTGATATTAAGTTAGTTTAGTTTTACTTAAGTTTTTTTTTGGTCCTTTGTAACATTTAAGAAAAATGGCATAATTAATTAAGGTTGAGGAGACAGGATACAACGGCAAAACTACAGTAGTTAAAACATGTCAGTAAATAGACATGATATAATGAAGAAAAAATGATGTGGCCATTAAACCTTACATTAATAAAAAGAAATTGCAAAGGAAAACTTTAAATATGAACAAATTTCATCAAAATCGACCATACTTAAGATACCGGTGCTGGATTTTAACCCACTGGGGTGAATCACACAGCTGTGTGGTACAAATAGTGTGGGCTTGAAAAGTTTAACATGAAAATACAGTTTCTATGAGAAAACATGGACCTTTAACAATATATGACATGCATAAATTAGAAATATTATCAATAATGCACAAATGCTATAAAACACTTTCCCTTTATCACCAATATTGCATCTCAAACAAAACTAAAACTTTTATGAAAAGTAAAAAGTTTTGGCAACAATTACCAGATAAAATTCGTGAAATTGCATCATTTAAAAAGTTCACCAAAGCTGTCAAACAACACTCCTTGTAATTGTTTAAGACCCTCATTAACTTTCCAAGTTCCATTAAATTTCTAAAACTGCCTGCTTTTTGATTGCCTCAATTAATTTGCTGCTTACACTGATAACCTTATATACATGCATAGTGTTCAGGTTTTGTTCTTGTACAACTAGATCACCATGTTTATATCACATTCCTGACTTCTTGTGCATTTCTAATGATATTGATCACATATTCACGCAAACATGTTTTATATATGTAGGTTTTATTTATTTTATTTAAGTTTTATTTATGTTTAACAAAAGTTTTATTTATGTTGGTTTGAGTTTTTCCACTTCCTTTTGGTTTTATATAATTTTCACCTACAAATTTCACAACATCCAGTCCCATAATCTCTTTTTCTATTTCATTTATATTTTGAGGCAATTTTACATCCATAATGCCAAGATAATATTGTTCCAGAGATCCAACTAACCATTTATTTATTTTGTATTAATATTTCCTTTCTTTTGTTTTTCTTATTGGTGTGTAGCGAATTGTATAGTGGCAGTTTTTATTCTTCCGGCTTACATTCAACAAACAGGTGCATTACTATACACTTTTCCAACTCTTATATAAATGCTATATTAAATGCATTAATGTTATGCACATTGTACTTTCTGAATATAATATTTAAAGTAAATATGCCCAAGTAAGTGTGCTTGAAACTAAGAGTGTCTTTTGACATTAATGGAATTTCATTTTAAGGGGTTTTTCGACCCCAGAACTAAGCCTTCAACCCCATGTTTTTAACCAACTCTAATACCATATTCTTTATTTTAGTGTTGCAGTTTCCCTCCTTCCCTCTCGCTTTTAGTTTCCCTCCTTGTAGTGTGCACTTTTCCGCCTTTCTGCTTTTCCTTCTTTTAGTATTGTCCCTTTCCTCTTTTCTTCCTTTGAGTTGTCTCCTTTATATTGTCACTTTAAGTATAGTCATTGTGTTACACTTACGCTTTGTCGTAATATAATACCGTTCATGTCTGAGATTCTAATCTAAATATTTTAGGAGGCATTCAACCAACTATACTCCCTCTCTCTCTCTCTCCAATGCAAACTGTCCTGACAAAAAGGGCTTCACTTAAAATTCTGCACAACAAAGTTTAAGATTTTTTTTACAATTTAAAATTAAAGCTTGGATCTGCAACCTAAATTAAAAACCCTTTAAATTTTTACTTAAAAATTTTGAGTCCATACCCATCCGTACTTAGAAAGTAATACAATACAATTTTTATTTTTGTTTTTTTCGCTGCAGCGATTAACACCAACAATTTAAAAATACATGTCATAGGCTATACATATATAGATATATATATACCAAATTACCAAAACAAATATGGCGTTAACTGAAAATCCAACAATTAACACAAAAAAATGTTTGTGGCAAGATACTACAGCAAAACAGAAAGGCACCAAAAAACTAAGTTATCTAGTTTGGTGCCTCCCTGTGAAAAAATGTATATATAATTAAAAAAGAGTTAACTTATAACATAACTGTAACAGTAGGGATTAACAATTCAGAATGATTTATATTAATTGATTAATAAACTGTTACATATTATAGACAATAAGGTAAAAAAGGGGTATTTTAATCTTAATCTTATGGAGTGCACTGAGTTATCCATGATATACTATATATATATATAATTACTGCTGTTATGGCTATTTAATGAATATTATTGTATGAATAATTGCATCTGTCCGGCCCGATGGTCTAGCGGTTAAGTGCGTCGCCTTTCAATCGAAAGGTTGCAGGTACGTAACTGGTCGCTAGCTAGTCGGTTGTGTCCTTGGGCAAGGCACTTTACGGACATTGCCTGAACCCAGCGGATTAATGGGTTCTACCAAATTGAAGGAACGTGTCTATCATACACAACACACTGCAATAGCGCCGGTAACCCGACGATGGGCGCGAGGTGATCTGACGATTGCCCGTGTGATAACCCCTGGGGTTTTCCCATTCACGGGGATAAACATGAATATCCTATCCGAATATCCTATTAAAGAAATTACAGCTCACAGTTACAAAGTAAATATATTTATCAAAAGCAAATATTAATAATGTGAAGAATACTCTGAATAAATAACTACATATTATCTGAGTGTATGATGTACCGCATACTAAACTTAAATATAGATACTCATTAGTTATTAATTGCACTTTAAGTTGTTTACAAAACAAGAAATATCAGGCATGTAATTCCTAACAAACCAGCTATAAGATGCACAATCAACACTTTAATTTCAAAAAATAATGCTCCACTATTACAGAACTTTACAGCTAAACGTGAACACCGGTGCGCATCCTAGCACAGTAGCACATGCTGCTTTCAACCAAACAAACATTGGGGAATCACCATCATTGTTACTAAGCAAAACACTTGTTTAAAAACAATGACTCATGAAGGGTACCACTCGTCTTTGTGCATATAGCTTCCCGCGGTTATCGTATATAATCTATATATCAATTTGAAGGTATTGGAAAGGGCTACAACATATCCAAAGGAATAATTGGCGAAAACTCTATAAATGTCCATCTGGATAAGAAAACCGCAGCATCTTCCAGTGCACCCCCCTGTAAAGCGAGTTATGAATATTCAGACGCTTCGTGCATATAGTTTCCCGCGGTTATTGTATATAATCTATATATCAATTTGAAGGTATTGGAAAGGGCTACAACATATCCAAAGGAATAATTGGCGAAAACTCTATAAATGTCCATCTGGATAAGAAAACTTCAGCATCTTCCAATGCACTCCTCTGTAAAGCGAGTTATGAATATTCAGACGCTTCGTGCATATAGCTTCCCGCGGTTATCGTATATAAACTTTACATTAAATTGAAAGTATTTATAAGGGCTACAACATATCCAAAGGAATAATTGGCGAAAACTCTATAAATATCCATCTGGATAAGAAAACTGCAGCATCTTCCGATACATCCCTTGATGAAGAGTTATGAATATTCAGACACTTCGTGCATATAGTTTCTTGCGGTTATTCTATATAAACTATACATTAAATTAAAGGTATTTATAAGGGCTACAACATATACAAAGGATTTTTTGGCAAAAACTTCATAAATGTTCATCTGGATATGAAAACCGCAGCATCCCTAAATAACGAGTTAAGAATATTCAGACGCTTCGTGCATATAGCCCCCCGCGGATATTGTATATAATTTATATATCAATTTGAAGGTATTTATAAGGGCTACAAAATATCCAAAGGAATAACTGGCGAAAACTCTATAAATGCGTGAATATTAATAATATTCATATTTGATATTAATATTTTACATTTTTTTTCAAATCAAAAATTATCACTCGAAAGAGCACGGTTCAATTAACAAATTCTGTAATTTTTAGGACTGTAGCCCCTTGTTAAGGGGTTTAACTTTTCACTTCCGTCTTCCGTTTTTTCCGCGTTTTATATTTCTAGGTAAAAGAACTTAGGTCTCATGGAGGGTACCACTCGTCACATCTTGCCGTTCATAGAGGTCTTAATTGGTTATACGCCATCTAAACATTATAAAGCACCGCTTAGCTGGACACCGATCGATTATATGTGTTGTTTTAATCAGAGTAAGCAAAAAGCAGAAAAATATTTCCAGTTTTGTAATCACTAAAGGTAAGAGCCATTCGGTGCAGTGCTAATTTCCGTGCTTGTGTTGTCCTTGCAATTTTTGTCATAACAAGCATTTTCGCCAGTGCCGAACTGATCATGAGCAAATCTCAAGGACACAAATAATATCAACATTTTGTAATTAATTTTCGTCCATATTTAATCAGGGAAGCCAAAATATATATCTATAATAAGGATTTTTCTACCCTTCACAATAAAATCAAGGGTATACTGATGTATTGTAATGGTAAATAATAAGATATTTAAGTTTATCCTCACGATTGGAAAATTTATCACACGGGCAATCGTCCGGCTACCTCGCGAATACTCAAGGAAGCGTTATCACACGGGCAATCGTCAGATTGCATCGCGTCCACTGACAGGTTATGGAAACTATCACAACATGTTGCATATGAATCAGCACCAAGAAAATATGTAGGATTTACTAGCTTCAGTAACCCAACGATGGGCGACAGTGGGTGCGAAGTAATCTGATGGTTGTCCCTGTGTTAACGCCCCCTGGTTTTCCCATTAACTGTGATAAACATGAATATCTTACCTACCCTATCCTCATTGGCACAAATCAGAATGAAACATGTTTGAAAACTATCAAAAAAATCGAAAAATCAAATACAATATATTTTATTTTTATCTACTAATGTCAGACAGTAAGTAACAAGCTTGTGCACGTCAAACAGCCATCAACTTTCCCGAACTCGCTTGTATCCAACTCGAATTTCCGAGAATTCCGTTGATCGGTGTAAACCTAAAATATGAAATTATTTCTCTGTTGTAGGTTTAGTCTCTGAGTCGTACGCATATTTCCCAACCCAACGGATTACTGGTATTCACCAAATTGAAGGAACGTGTGAATCATAAACAACACACTCTAATAGCTCAGATTACACGATGGTGGGCGCGAGGCGATCTGACGATTGTCCGTATGTTAACCCTACTTGCGTTTTCCCATTCACGCGGATAAACATGAATATCCTTTAGTTTTCTTCCACCGAGGACCCAATATAACCACAACTAATGACCGACCTGTCCGAGTAGCGGAAACGACGTAATGTCGGGGTGAACGATGGTTGGTTGGCCATCGACTTCCAAATAAACACAGTTAGCTCCAGCTGAATTCCCTCGCAACTTGATATACTCGTATGGGATCGAAGACCGTTGTTCTATCTCCTGCGGTGTATTTGTTAGAATTAGATGTGTGACATATATACATTAAGCTACATGGAAAAGTATGTTTGGTTTTTCTATCCTCTTCCAAAGTAAAGTCAACAATTTTAAGCAGTTGGGTTATATCAAATGAAGCCTAAAGTCCGACGATTACAGAATACTGTACTTTTTATAAAAAAAATTGTAACAAGATTTGACTGTATTCATAGAAATAATTGTATGTGCTTTTACTTGTGGGCCGCGCAGAAATATTTAATATATAGATAGCGAGCGACCATACAAACACTCCATGTACGACTTTTCATATATCACGATGACTCGTTTCCATTTCTTAAGAAACATAACCTAAAACTAATTACAAAAATAAGATAAAACGAGAAGAAATGTTAAAATAACTGGAAACATTAGTTCGCCCGGTTGGTCTAGCGGTTAAGTGCGTCGCCTTTCAATCGAAAGGTTGCAGGTGCGAAACTGATCGCTAGCTAGTCGGTTGTGTCATTGGGCAAGGCACTTTACGGACATTGCCTGAACCCAGCGGATTAATGGGTTCTACTAAATTAAAGGAACGTGTCTATCATATACAACACACTGCAATAGCTCTGGTAACCCGACGATGGGCGCGAGGTGATCTGACGATTGCCCGTGTGATAACCCCCTTGGTTTTCCCATTCACGGGGATAAAGATGAATATCCTATCCTACCTATCCTAACATCGAACCGAGGCCGGAATCCCTTGCACGCGTGCCAAAAGTGACATGTGAAAGGGCACGCCGTCTGATTTGACGCGCACGCAAAATCTATACTAAAAGCATGTGTACATTTAAACTGTATACGATGCAAAAAATGTAGTCTTAAAATTAGTAAAGCATGAAAATCTGCAGTCTTAATTACTAATAATCAATTAGGTAGGTGGGTATGTAAACTGTACATAACATTGGTTGGCACGCAAGGTTGCTTTTATTATGACGCCCCCTGGATTAAAACTTTAATACGAAAATGACGTCACAAATCTCACTGTTTTCAATTGTGTTGCGTCATCTTCCGCAACGACTATCCTTCGTCGACCAAGCAGGGAACAAATACTCTTCAGGTGGAGACCAGATCTAACCGGTATCGGGATCACATTGAAATCGTGAAAGACTTTCTTCAACACTGATATTCCAGCATCATTTGTTCGACCGCTTCGTCCAACCAATATTTCCTCTCCTGGGGACATAATATGCGAATAGGATATGATAGGATAGTCATGTTTATCCCCGTGGATGGGAAAACCAAGGGGTGCGTTGTGTTTGATAGACACGTTCCTTCAACTTGTTACAACCAAGTCAATGTCCGTAACGTGCCTTGCTCAAGGACACAACCGTCTAGCTAGCGACCAGTTTCGTAACTGCAACCTTTCGATTGAAAGGCGACGCACTTAACCGCTAGACTAACCGGCCAGCAGAATATTGACTTATCGTGCACAGTCGGTAAAAGGTATCGACCCTGTCAAGGGGAATATAATTCTACTTTTGGAAATGCAATCCATAAATGATATATAGGATAGGATATATATTTATGTGTATCAGTTTAAAGAATTTCGTATTGGTCGCGTAAAACATCCGTCCTTTTGGCCACGGAAAGGTTTCGAACCCATGTTCGGGTCGTCATTAAGACTGTTTTTGTAAAGGAGTCGGTATATATGTATGTATGTATGTATGTATGTATCGGTCGCGCTAACCATTCGGCCACACGACCGTACTCGGATTACACATCACAAATAACAAAAATACCTGTAAATAGCACATCACCGCCATCTAGTGTTGCATTTGGGTCGATATCTCGCATTATGTTGATATTAAGTTCTTTGAAACTTCGCAACACCTGTAAGATTGCTTCGCCCTAGAATGAATAGAAAAGTTTAAAAATGGTTGAATGATCTTGTCTAAAGTTCGATTGTGCACATTATAAATTTATATATTTTTTAAAGTTCCCATGATCAAGCTATTTTCGCTTATATTGTGTTTTTTATATTTCCACGCTTAACATATATAAATAAGAAATTAATCATTCATTTTTCTTAATATCTAAACAGTCGTGTGGCCGAGCGGTTAGCGCGACCGATACATATACCGAGTAGACAAGAAAACGTGCTTAGCAACGAGTTCATCATGGGTTCGAAACTAAGCCCGGTAAAAAATATGTTAACAAAAATTCTTGAATCACTAACACACCAAACTAATTCGTCGGACAAATATGTGACGTAATTACCTCTCCTCTTCTGCTCGGATGCCCTGGTGTCGTCATCAGAACAGTTCGACCAATCACCACCGCTGGATCTTCCACAAATACACAATCGGGCATCGTGTCGTCAGCATCGAGTACTATGACGTTTAACTTTAACTCGTCCCTGTTGAGTTAGGTGGGGGGTCATCCGGGGTCAACAGGGGTAAATAGGTGGGGGTGAACAGGGGTCAAAAGCGTAAATAGAGATAAACAGAGGTTAACAGGGGTCACCGAATATATATAGTTGGTAATGTTCTTATATAGAATAATTATCTCTTTAGGGTAGGATATTCATCTTTATTCCCGTGAATGGGAAAACCAAGGGGGTTATCACAGGGGCAATCGTCAGATCACTTCGCGCCCATCGTCGGGTTACCGGAGCTATTGCAGTGTGTTGTATATGATAGACACGTTCCTTCAATTTGGTAAAACCCATTAATCTGCTGGGTTCAGGCAATGTCCGTTAAGTGCCTTGCCCAAGGACACAACCGACTAGCTAGCGACCAGTTTCGCATCTGCAACATGTCAATTGAAAGGCGGCGCACTTAACCGCTAGACCAACCGACCGGACTGTAGCTATGCTTTAAGTCTTGAGGGTAAGTGGGTGAGTTTATGTCTTCAAGATAAGTGGGTGAGTTTATGTCCGAAAGTTAGTGTAAGATTATATCTTGACGGTAATTTTTTATATTTACGGAGATAAACATGAATTACCTAAACAAACCTAAACAGTTTGATGTAATTTTCGTGCTGTTTCATCGCGACTTTAATATCAATAGCTGCTTCGTCGTTCATTCTCAATGCGTCGTTTACAATTGTTGGCGCAACATTACGCATTATGACCGATTTAATAGCGAAATACTCACTAAATTTGTCCATTTTTGTCTCGCACTAAAAAAAACAGGAAACACGATTTGATTTCACACTATATGCTCATATTACGTCAACTTTGATTGTGACGTAATTATGATCAATCGCATGCAGCGTATTTACAATGCACAAAAGCCTGACCCTGCTACTAAAATATCGAAAGTTGTTTTTAATGTTTTTTTTTACTTAGTATAGCCTTAAATATTAATACTTGTATAATTAACTGGTTTTGTAAACTTGACTTAAACTTAAAATAACTTACACTTTACCTTAAGTGGTATAATTACAATACCAGAATTGCTATAAACTTATTAAAGCTTTCGTATATCCGGTAAAACCAGGTTTTTATTAATTAATATGTCATACCTGACTTACATCGCTTGAGCTCATAGTCAGTGTTTACTTAAATAACATCCTGTACTTGTAGTGTTTGCTGCCAGCAGGTTACTTATGCTATGCTTAACCCGACAACAAACAGTACTTCATACGTCACAATGCCACGTAAAACGCGGTTTAGTAGAAATACCACAGCTTTTACTTACTAAATATTAGCTCATATCCGCAGCAAAAGGGGATTTGACGTAATAAATTTATGATCATATTAGCATAAAGGGGTTTTGGCATAGTAAAATTTGATTTCACAATTTTTAAAAGGAAGTGTTACAAAATTGTAGCTTACCCTATTTCTTTACAACATTAAATTTCTAGTTTCTGTATAAAACAATGAGTAAAATTATTTTCTAAGTATATATATAGAAATTAAATTTAAACTAACGTTGCTTGTACGTTCAATTGCAACGTAGGCAATTGTTCTCTCGAGTGCCCTCTTCGGTGCTTTAAACAACACCCATCTTTAGCATGCTCAATATAGCTGAACTACTGAGATACTAATCGACACGTCATACATACCCTTTCCATTATTTTACATACACTTAACCGGATTTTGTTTCTGCATTTTCGGCACCGATTTTCGTTGTTAGCCGATATCTCCGTACTGGATCGTACATGTACTCGATTTTGTTAACGAACTTGTTACAGTATAAACTAATAAACGAAATAAAGATTCAGAAATACATTTACCCCTAGGAAATCCCAACATAAAGATAAAGAACATCAGACGCAAGTTTAATAAACCATTGCAACGTGTGCATTAAACACGCTGCAAGAAAGAATGTTGCTCCGATCCATTGGATTCCTATGTTTTTTGTTTAAATGACAGTGGTTTTACAAATATAACACATTGCAAGAATTTTGTCAACTTGACTGTAGGTAGGAGATAATATGATAGTAAATTGTATTTGCACATTGGTAGGTGAAATGAATACCATAACCTGCCCAACCACGTGTAACTTTCCAATAATACACTAAGCGTGCTAACCATGTCTAACCTCTAATTTAAATTGAAAAAAAAACAAATCCTATATACAATTGATATAAATAGAACATTATTGTTTCAGCAAAACATGTACGATTACCTACCTCCGGCTATGGCTTATGGTTCCAAATACATTTCGTTTATGTAATAAGTGGTATATTTACATTTGTATTATTATACGTACATGTGTTGTGTATTGCGTACATCCGTTATGTGAGTACACGTTATTGATTTCAAATCCAGCCATCACTTTTCTAATTGGGACCCGCGGTTCCTAGCACCGGGCCTGCCAAGGGGCTTATCACACGGGAAATCGTCAGATCACCTCGCGCCCATCGTCGGGTTACCGGATCTATTGCAGTGTGTTGTATAGGGGAGAGTGGTACTCAGTGATACGAAAAATGCCTTTCATCCAATATCTTTAATAATAATCATTTTATTTCAAATTTTTTTTGTTAATAACATTAAACAATTATTTGGGTATCAGATGGAAGTACCGGATTTTTTTTATTACCCATGTGTTGTGATAAAAATGGGGTTTAATGGGGGTACCTTTTTTGTCTCACTGGGTACCACCCCGGTATACAGTGAGACACACCCTAGCACACAGTGAGACATTTGTACAGGTTGTACAAATTGCTTTTTAAATCGCCCCTATTTAACAATGTATTACTTACTAGCTTGAAATAATTATATATACGGTCATTCCCGACGTGTGCAGATGTAAATTTGTTTACATATGTGCAAACCCAATGTTAATTTCAACAAGAAAGTTTATTACACGGCACAAACTTACCAATGTTTTAAAACTGACAAGAATATCATAAAAGTTCAGTGTCAATCTATTGCGACATGGTATATTATGCAGACTAATACACAGTTTAATACAAGTTTGAAGCAGTAAAGAGCAATTCACACATAAAAAAAGTGTTTTTTTTAAATGACAATCCAGACCAAAGGGAACAGAACATTAAAATAAGAAATGCCTTAAATGGAACAGTGAGGAACACACTCATCGTACAAGAAGTCATTGATTTCATATAAGCTATTTCAATCAATTCACCAACGTTGTACAATGTGCAGGGCTGCCCTGCATTATGCAGCATCCAACTATTCATTGCAGCTCTATAAAATTATTTAAATGGAAAATACACAGTGCATCTAACTGTTGCATTTTGTGTGAACAATGAGGTGGCAGTGTCAATGTTGTCACACCATTTTCTCTTGCCAGGACCAGGACTTTAAGTGACATGTGGCTTTCATGGTTGTCAAAAATTAACAGATTTGGATTTTCTTTTGAGCTTGAAGAGTGCTTGATGAAGTGTTCCATCACCTGTGAAAAGAGGTCCGAGTTCATCCATCCTGTTTTCTGTGCTAAACAAAGAGTCCCAGATGGAGCACCATTTAACATGTGAGATTTAAAGGTGCATCATGGAAACACTATTGCTGGTGTTTAGAATGTACCAGCAGCACACACAATAGCACATGTATAAACCTCTTTCACCACTAGTTGCTTTGGAAATTTGCTTGACAGCTTTTCAGCAAGAATAGCCTTGGATGCAGAGACGATGGGTGTGGCAGTATCAACCAAATTAAAGATCCTTGTAGCAACACAAAGCACAGATGAACTCCAGCTATAAATCAACCTCAAGTTTTCGTAGAACTAGTTTACATTATGTTTATTAAATGAGGTCGTTCTCGAAAGACTACAGGTTTCTTGTGGAATTTTCAGCAGCTTTTTGCTTACTGACATAACTTGATAGTGTTTAAAATTTCACTACTGTATGATCTGCTGCCTTTCTTAGGCTCCATTCATTGGACAAAACCAACTGAACAGCTTCACTCAGGCAATATTCTAACGATGAGCCAATTTTATGGTTTTCTGAATTTACTTTCACAATTCTTCCCACGAGTCCACTCCTAGTTATTAAAAATAATAAATATCTAAAACTGGATAGATTTATATACTTGGCTAATTACTGTATAGGCTATTTCTGAACATATAAATGCTCTTTGTGGGCTTAACCCCCCCCCAAAAAACATAATAAAACACTCCTGTATTCTGTCTCACAGTGTACCTCAACATAGTGTCTCACTGAGTACGTAGATACTACAAATCTATAAGTCAAAATTAAAGATACTTAAATTGAGGCTGCCATGTTCTTTTTCTATTTGTAAGCAAGGTATGCACCCCTACTGGAAAGTTCGTTTTCTGTGCCCCGGATTTTTGCGCCAACATTTTTTAACCTAAATTTTGCGCCATGTCAGTAATACTAATTTGCGCCACCACAAACAAAGTTGCATCATTTTCAATTAATACTTTGAAATATAAAGCTTAAAGTATCAAAAATATTGATATATATAAAAGGAAGTGTAATCACACCACGCCAGCATGGATTTTTGCAGTTTTCTGCGCCAATACCAAAAAAGTAGTCAGTGCGCCACGCCAGATATATCCGGCGCATCATACGAACTTTCCAGTAGGGGTATGCACCTACTTTATCACTTCCCCAGTAACTTTAGCCTTAAAGCTAATAGTCACCCACTCTAAATTAAGTTTGCAGCTGGCTTATAAAATTTTACTTACACCCCCTGAAAAATCTAAAACTTCCCAAACTTTTCAAAACTGACATGCTGGTTCCTTACAATTCGTTACAAAGTGCGTTAGTAACGTGAAAGCACTCAACCGTCAAAGGTTTTAATATTTTTATGTTTTAACGTTTTTATTCAAAATTTCTCATTGTGTACCATGTCCCACTCAGTACCACTCTCCCCTATGATAGACACGTTTCTTCAATTTGGTAGAACCCATTAATCTGTTGGGTTCAGGCAATGTCTGTAAAGTGCACAACCGACTAGCTGGCGACCAGTTTCGCACCTGCGACCTTTCGATTGAAAGGCGACGCACTTAACCGCTACACCGGACCGGCCGCACATTTTGTTCAAAAAGTAACATCGAATGAGCAGTTCATAAGAATATATAGCAAAAAGCACTTAGATATGGTTTTGTGTTCTGCGTTTTTTACATTTCCGACACAGTGACATCACCAAAGCGCATTCTCTTTAAATAGTAATATCGCGATTGCAATTAGTAGTTTGAATATAACACGTTTTTCATGGTTAAGAACAAGGACAGAACAGCACTAATATTTACAACTCTATATCTACTACAACGGCAAATGAACTGTTGTGCAAAATGGTGGATTCAACTCTCATTTAAACTCCAACAAACGTTGACGTACTTGATCTAGATATGCACTAATCGGGTTTGGCGGCCGCCTCCGCTTAACTTATTTATTTATATACTCCATTAACCCTGTTGTGGGCGTGGGGTAAGCTGACGATTACCCGTTTTTTACCCTTTTTGGTTTTTCCATCCACGAGTATAAACATCAATATCCTGTCCCATATATCCGAAGTCTCGCTAAAGTGACATAAATTATATTTTCAAGAACGTCGCCTTGAAGAGAATTTAATATTTATTTGCATATTACTTACAGCGATAATGAACACCAGGCGAATATCAACAAGAAGTATATTAACACAGTAGCTTAAAGAGCGGAGCAGCACAATAATCTTTTTGAAGCAAAATTTAAACATGTTCTAACCAGAGCCAATCTCCAACACGAGTTTAGTCAGTCTCAGCACTGCGTATCTCAGTGTGTATTGCAATGTCATGGCCCCAAAGCCACGATACAACCCCGTGTAACCCTCATTTGAAACGGTTGTCGACCAACAATCGAAGAAGCCTTCATGGCGGGAACTGACGGGCATGAAACCCCGACCAGTGTCAGTGTTGTCTATGATGGACCGCGTGCCCTGGTGGAGATAGCAGGTATTTACATGGCAGGTATAGATGGTATAAATGGCAGGTAGGTATTTAGGGCAGGTATACATGGCAAGTATAGAATGGCAGGTATGGTGAAGATGGCAGGTATTTAGGGCTAAGATAGTTGCATGAGGATAGGATATTCATGTTTATAGGATATTCAGGATAGAATTTAAGGCAGGAGGATAGAATATTCATGTTTATCCCCGTGTATGGCAAAATCAAGGCGATTAACGTATGAACACAGTGTGGAGAAGGTCTTAATGTTTAATAAAAAACAACAATAAATCCACTATTATTTGTGGGTGCCGGAAAATCTTACGACTGACAATTGATGGTGTGTTTAAGATAACATGGATACTCTAATTAACTTGCATTGTTCAGCAGTTTCGGCAATTTATATATTGACAAATTGCAATTGTCTGTTCACGGATTGTAAAAATATTATATAATAATGATTTAAGAGTACTGTTCCCCCTCTCCTCAGAACTGGGTCGTGCTTGCATACTATTAGTCAAGGAGTTAATTTAAGTAATTTTGATTTAAATTTTACTTTTGCAATTTCTTTGTCATTTTTGCCATTATACCATGTCTATTCACTGACATGTTTCAACTACTATAGTTTTGCCGTTTTATCCTGTCTTCCCAACTTGAAATTACACATGGCATTCTTCTATAATGTAACAAAGGAGTGAAAAAAACACTTAACTAAAACTAACCTAGTAAATAGTTTCAAACCTGCAGCTATTTGGCTGAAAGGCAACGCACTAACCCACTAAGCTACTTAGAATGCCATAAGCTAACATCGGACGTTCTGCTTCTTACCTGAATGTGCAATCTGTGCAGAACTGTTTCCATGGGATACAAGATGACATCAGCAATCATATCTGCGAGGAAGCCAGACAGCAACTCTGGGTAGTGCACCTACACAGAACACATTGTTCGGTTAAAAAGGTAGAATGTTCTACAAGCATTTACTGCTGGCTTATATATTAGTTTAGTTTATTTATTTTTTAATTCAAATGAAGACAAACATGGAACAGGAAAATAGGGCAAAACGAACAGTCATTAATATAACACGCCATTTGAAATAAAATGGATATATCTAAATTAATATAGTGGATGCGGCTGCCAAACCTAGGCAAAAAACAATACTGTGAACAATTTCTGAATAAGTGTATGCGATAAAGCGCTATCAGTACTTATATTTTGAGTAATTTGACCCTAGGATTTGTGAACCAGGTGTAAATCACTTATTTTGTGAACAATGAGCTCTTTATTTTTTCTGTGCTTTACATATTGTGGGGGGATTTGAATCACTTCAAGACAAGGTGACTTTGACAGATCCATCCATTGATTTTATACAGTAATGCTTTATGTAGGAGTATCAGCCAGTGTTTAGAGAGTAATGTTTAAGCTTTACTTCTGGTATAAACAAAATGTCTAATTTTAACTATCATTGGTGCTATGATCTTCTAATAAGCTAAAATAATGATCCCTACAACATAGTTTACCTGCTATTTACTTAAGATACTCACCGTTAATAATGAAGAAGGGGGGTCGACTGGGGTCAATGGTGGGGTTACAAGGGTGGGTGGGTCCCCAGTGTGGAATACTGGGGATCGGGGTTGTAACCTCGTCAATCGGAGCTCATGTTGACGCTTGGCATACAGCCGCATGAGGTACAATATGAGTTGTTGGATCACACTCGATAACATGTATCTGGGAGGAAAGTTGGGTTTAATTGGAATCGTTTATTGTTAGTGTGGGTGCTTCCATGAGAGGTTAACAGTATTAAGTACTGGTAAACATAATAACAAAACAAAAAAAACGGGTACAAATTTACCAATAATAGTGATTTAAAAAGGAATATTGCCATGGATTAGGTTAACATTATAGTTTGGGGTTAAAATTTAACACATTTATTGACATGGATTGGGACATGGGACAATGTTGTAAAGCAGTATTATTTGAATAACAAATCTGCCCCAGGCCGGTTCCTCTAATCACTACAGGACTGTTTTTTTTTTCTTGAAGGGTTAGGGTTCCATGTGCTTCAAGCGATCCTGTAGTAATCAGAGACACCTGCCCAACACCCCATTCTATTATATTTTGTTGCAAATCAAATCCCTGCAATATTGGATTGATTAAAAAACTACAAATATGGTTTATCTAAAACATTATGATTGTTAGGATTAGAATTTACGAATGTATATTAAAAGGATTAAAACTAAGAATAATGTTCTTTTCTTACATGGTTATTTAAGAACACCTTGTGCCCACAATCTGATTGGGGTAGCTATTACAAAGGGTTTATACTATTTCATTAGATAATTCATATTTTGATACTTCGAAAAGATTTGAACGTGCACAAGATTGCATGCATTGCAAGTGATCTAAGAACAAAGTCTACGAACCGAAGTAATGAGTGCAACACAGTTGGGATGATAAGGCGTCGAAACGGGACCAATAATGGACTTTGGATTCTTCCAACTCCAAATAAGCGACAAAATCCCTCGGCTATACAGGAAAATATCCCCGGTGCCTCTGATGTTATTTCACTCTGAATAATTTGGAGTAAGGGATAATAAAAATCAGCAAAACAAATCCCTACATTTTATTTCAGCGATCCTTCTTTTTTTAATGAAAGTAGCGAGAAATATATATTTTATGCATTAAATTTAAAATATATTTATAATTGGACAAGCACAAAACTAATACTAATTGGTGAAGTGATTATTATCAAAGGATTGAATATTCTTGTTTATCCCTGTGAGGAAAAACCAAGGGTGAACACACGTGATCGTCAGATCACCTCGCGCCCACCGTCAGATTACTGAAGCTATTGCAGTGTGTTTTGTATGATTCACACGTTCCATCAATTTAGTAGAACCCATTAATCCTCTGGGTTCAGGCAATATTGCCTTGCCAAAGGACACAAAATTACTTCCTAAATGATCCATTTAAATCCACTGGACAAATACAAATATCTTTAAGTATTTCAGTCTTACCAAGATACACTTTACAAAAATTAGTTGGTAGATTGAAAACACCACATATGTGGTAATGCCTAAACCTTTACTGATAAACTAACTTGTATATTGATGAAGTTATTGTCTCCAAACAACAAGTTACCTGAACGCTTTCAACAAGATGAACGGAGAAAAACGGGGCGACAATAGCAGATGATATGAGCTTTAAGAGCAAATGTGACGAGAGTGATCGAATTGTCGGGTTTGAACCAACTTCTCTGGGCAACTTTCCCGATGATAGTTCAGAGATAAGAGATTCACTGCCGATCTCAATCACATTTATCCAGAGCCTGCTACCAATGCCTTTCCATAAGCAAGAAAAGCCCTGTAAACAACTTGACTTGATTTTCCATACATAAAAAAATCTAACAAAACCACTAAGATAGTGATATAAAAAATCACTGTACTTATGTATTAAATAGATATTGGTTATTGGAAAGTTAAAACAAATGTTAAAATAATGTACCTGTGCTCTCTGTAGGTTAGCTGCAACGCTTATGATTGTGAATGGAGTCAAATGATACTTTTTACCAATGTGATTTATCTGAAAAAAGTTGATATTATAGAAGTTTAGGATTGGCATTTAAAAGGCCTTGAATAGTAAATTTAATCAGGAATATTTTCATGGATTAGGTTAATATTATAGTTTGGGATTGGAATTTAACACATTTATTGTCATGGATGGGAAAAAAGGACAATATAATTATGTAGTTATTTAAGATCACCATGTGCCCACAATCAGATTGGTGTACTTATTTTTAAAAGGTTTATATTATTCAATTAGATATTTTAATATTTTGAGTTTTTGACACTTCCAAAATGTACGAATAAAACACAATTAATATTTGAGTGATTCAGTCAAAATTACTTGCTTTGGTTTAAGACGAAATTTACAAAAATGCTGTGTTTAATGGCAGAAGAGGGATTGGAAATCATAGAATTTATTACGAACAGTGGCTTACATAAAAAAATTACCTGACACTGTCTTCTTAATACTTGACATGGGAATGCCAAGAGGAAATTCCCGACACCACTGGACACACTGATGGCAACCGATGCAAGGCGTTGATTGTGTTCTGGTTATAAAGCATATGTTCTTACACACATGTTCTGGTTACACATTATGAATATAACACACATGCTATGAATATTAGTGGGAAATATTGTTGTTTAACCAGCAATTAGGTGAACTGCTTTGTCTTTTTCACAAAAAAATTGTTGGGTAAAAGTACTAGAGATATATCTTTTTACAGATCATCTCCACCAACCATCGGGTTACAAATTTATTGCAGTGTATTGTGTATGATTGAGACGTTCCTTCTATTAGGTAGAACCCATTAATCCGCTGGGCTCAAGCAATGTTCGTAAACACAACCCACTAGCTTATATAATTTATCTAATTCGCATTAAAAAATAAAACGAGACGCACCATTAGAAGGAGTTGGAGTGACATGGGGACGGTCAGAATAAGAGAAAGTGTGGTTATCGTTGGCCTCATTAATCCCATAATGCCTCATCACATCTTCCAGTTCAACATCGTTAGATGGAACTCCTTGGTCAAAGAAGTTCCGGATTGTTCTTGCGGGTTTCGAGAATTGAGAGGCACCTTAGTGACAACAATGTTTTTAAATCAATTTTTATCAGGATATATCACCTTGGTTACTGGGTATAAAGTTAGGAATGGAAATTTTAGGTATAGAAAAGGATAAAATAGAATAAAATATCCCCTCTCCTATCCTGTCCTGATTACTAGGTAAGTTCTCTTAATTTAAATGTCTTACTACAAACTAGGTATATTCGAAAAACAAAATGTACAACCGTTCAAGGGGCATTAATTCGTTTTCTTTGTAAAAAACAGGTGACAATGTGACATTATTTAGTTTGAACCAGTTTAAACTACATGGTGAAAATTTATGATATTAGCAATTTGGAATAGATATGCAAATATTTGGACCAACTTATTCGTGCTGTTGACATTTTAATCTGAAAAAGCTGCAATAGGTAATAGTGTAAAGTAAATTTTGTATAATGCCACCAGTTTTGCATTTTTATAGGATAGGGTAGGATATTCATGTTTATCCCCAAAATATAAACACACCATCTATGGTATGAACTTCTTGTGGACCATCGTCAAAGCGAACTCTATGTCGATTTGAAATTGTTGGAGACGAGGTGCTTGCTCTTAATCTTGCACTAGGTGGTGCACCATGCAACCTGTTGTAACTGGGACCATGACTCAGCTCTTTCTTTCGGCGTCTCTCACTCGATCTCATTAAATATTCTTTTGTATTTAGTGAAACACGAATATAGGTTTTTCCTGAAAACAATACAAGACAATTACCGTAATGTACGAAAATATAATTTTCGTCCTTAAACCCTTGCTGTATACTTATACGGGTAAATATACCGAAATGAGCTGTGTTAACAGCGTTTTGTTCCTAAAAGCAGTCCACCTAATTGCTTGTTAAACAACATTGCTAACCCGGCCATGTGGGTGCCTCTAAATTATCTAATTACTACAGAATCGCTTAAAACCCAAACCCTTCAGGCAATCCAAGCGATTTTGTAGTAATTAATAGACAAAACTTTACTAGGAATATTTTTTCGCTCCTTTGTTAAAATATAGGATGGCATAATTAAGTTAAGGAGAAAACGGCAAATCTACAATAGTTAAACACGTCATTTGCCCTTGCATATTAGACCAGACAAAATGTAAAAATAACATAAACCAGACAAAATGAAAAAAAATAAGATGCAGCACAAAACTACTACTGTGCTGATTTATTAAAATTCTACTCTTTCGTACAGCTGCACAACAGTTTGTGACATCAAACAATGATTATTCCGTCACATTGTAAGGGCGAATGACGTCATTTTTGTACACATTACGCATGATTGATCGCAAGCATTCGTCCCCGACGGAAATATTTTTACAACTCAGTTAACTGTTGTGTTAAAAGTTATTTTATCAACAAGAATTCGATGTTATATAGAACTTCCCTCAAGTCACTGCCTATATCGGAATGTTTTGTTTTGTGATTTGTCAGCACATCTGGTTCCTTTGAACTAAATATATTTATGTGAAGGCGACTACCCAACGTAATACGATCGGTATAAGTAAAGGCTATTCAATATTTAAGATAACGTTATAAAAGGACAAACTGTCAGTGCCAAGTGAAAACCTAAGCTAGTCTTTTAATAATGTTTTTCTGAATGTAATTTTTATTAAATTTTCAGTTTGTTAGAAATTGTTATATTGTGGTGATGATAAATATTTTGTGTAAATACTTTCTAACCCTACTATGCCTTATAACCATTTTCACATTCGCACTGGGCAATGAATTAGTACACGTTCAGACATTTTATGGCGAGATCGGGGCGGAAAACTTCACGTATTTTAGTCTCAAGTTGGAGGGAGATGTTGTTGTGAAGCTTCAGTCCCTTGAAGGCGACGCAGATCTTTATCTGTCGACAGAAACTGACAAACCAACATGGAATGACTACACAATGAAATCTGCAACATGCAGTGAGGATATTGTCACTGTAAGCTACCATGAACCTAGGCCAGTTGGAATAGGAGTTTACGGATACCTGCTTTACCCCAAAAGTTCTTTTTCATTAAGTGTATATATAGGAGATATTAGCAAAAACCACCCGGATGATATACAGCAAAACTATCAACAAAAGTCTCCGAAGTTGGAGACTCAACAAGAGACGGTTTATGAGGAAAATGAGGAATCCATTTTATGGACAATCTTTCTTGGTTTTCTACAATTTGTATTAGATGTAATGCTGTGAAATTATAATTTCTTCATCGCCCTCAAAATGTAGTACATGACGCAGAGACAGTCAAAGTACATATTAAGCAGCAGTTACAATGAATGTGAAACTGTAAGAAATTTACTTTATTAGTAACCTCAACTTGGTACAGGTTATGACCAATGTTGTATAATAAAACTTCCAATCGTTGCATTGGCTTTATTGTGTCAGGGATTCTTCCCTACCCCTGTTTATGCCATTCTGGTTTTTCTCATTAGGACATCTTTAAACAGTCTTTTGCTTTATTCTGCCCAAGTGCGATAATTTTTTTATAATTGTCACAATAGTACTTCAGTAATTAAGTACCAGTAATTCAAACGGATAGGCTAAGTACCGATTATTAATGTAATGCCTTCTCTAGCCTACTTAAAAAGCCTTCCTAAAATGTGAAATATATTTTTTGTGTTTTGGTATCAATAGTTTCTACTTGAACTTATAATTAATTTTTGGTGATTTCCTAATTACGTTTAAATATTTTTTCAAAACATCTGTTATTAGAATTAGGGACAACATGGCTTCATACTCATCAGTTTCAATTGACCCAGAATTTGGTGAGTTTTGCTTTTAGATTTCTTGGAATAATTGCACTTTAACATTCCAAGTGTAGTCCATGTATAGTACCTGAAGTTAGCTTATCCGAGCATTTACAGTGTGTTACCCACTGCACCTTATACAACTTGCAGTCACTTGTTAGTTTTGTGTGTTATTTGATAAATGCGTTAAATTCCACTGCTAAACCAAGTTAGTCTATTCGGTCTTGTGGATTAGTGTGTCGCCTTCCAACCAAAGGGTTGCAGGTTCTAAACTGATCATTAGCTATTCGGTTGTGTCTTTGGGCCAGACACTTAACGGACATTGCCTGAACTCAGTAGATTATTGGGTTCTACTAAATTTAAAGGAATGTGTGTATCATACACAACACACTGCAATAGCTCCGGTAACCCAACGGGGAGCGCAAGGTGATATGACGATTGCCTGTGTGTTAACCTCTTTGGTTTACCTATTCACGTAGATAAACATGAAAATGCTATCCTAATCAGTTTCTCAAACAAGTATGTTTCAATATAAAACAGTTCCTGAACTTATTGATTAAAAACTGCTTTGTTTTGATTCTGGTAAACTTAATTTTTGTTTTCTTTCCAGATCTTGATTTATCAGGAACTACATCTCACAAGTCGAGGTTATCGGTATGTTATTTCTATTGATGTCATGTAAGGATGTCCATCTATATATACTATATATATTATTCTTTTCATGTTTTATATTAAGTTAATTGCAAAAATGTACAGTTTAAAACAAGATTTTATAAAATAAAGGCTGTAACCTGTATTAGCTGGGTTCGGGCGACATTCTTTATTTGTGCCTTGCACAAGGACACAACCGACTAGCAAGTGACCAGTTTCGTATCTCAAACCTTTTGGTTGAACGCGTACTAACCCACCAGAGTAATCTGCCGGCGAATTGCCATGCCAGTCATAACTTTTTTACTTCAGGAAATTTCATTGAAATTTAATGATTTGTTGTTTCAGTATTCTTCTAATACATTATGCCTTGTTTTATAGTTTTATTTTGTTTCCCTTTACATTTCAGAGTTCTATCCACCCATTTAAAAAAAGACGAAACCGGATCTATGGTCGAATTAAACACGCTGTCCAACCATTGTTATCCCTGCGAAGTGCCAGAAGAACTCTTGCTTTCATTATTTTTAATTTGTTGATTATTTTCCTTCTCTTATCTTGGTGTGGTTCAACTAATAGCCTAGGTGGGTACACTTTTACGCAACTACTACCAGTAATTTATTGCTCTGTTTGGTTACCATATTTGCTATCCCACGGATACCATTAAACCAGCGTTTCTCAAACTATGGGTCGCGACCCACAAAAGTTATAGAAAGCTCTGATTACCTATACTGGCTATTTCCTATACAAAAATCAAAGGGAAATTATCATAATTGTGACATCACACAGTCAAAAATGACCATTACGGCCGATAATGACGGCGGATCCTATGCTATTCTTTCCATAAAAGTATAAGCAAATTTTTCGTTTATTTCACCGTGTCCGCATGAGCGTTAAATATTTTTCTGGGATACAGAATTCCAGAGGTGTGTTCCTTTGCACTGATAGCGTAACCTAGAAACCAACCAACTACTATAAAGTTAAGTGGGTCGCCATAAATTGTGGTAATTAATAGTGGGTCCCAACTCTAAAAAGTTTGAAAACCACTGCATTAAACTAAATAACGCAATATTAGTTAGTGCCTTTTCCTAATTATTTATAGCTTAAACTTAAATGTAGTTATTTTTTAGTTCTCTGAAAATAAATAAAAAACAACAATTTTTTCTGCCATTGTACTAAAAACTTCAATTTCAGCTCTTCGTTCCTTCACCTACCTAAGTGTATTTGATCTGTTCACCCTGGTCACTTGTTTGATTTCTATTTGGTCATCTGCAAATCAAATTAACCAATCAGACGAAGGCTTGATCGCGATAAATTATGAGAGAATAGAGGTGGTGTCTGTTTTTTCCTCTGTGGTTTTGTCAAGCTTGGGGGCAATATTTATATTGAAAGAATGCATTATTAGGTAAGAATGGTTTTACACTGATTCTACTCTATATTAAACCATATATTATAGTATTTTTGGTATCAAGATTGCTTTAAACATTAAGAAGTTTTTTGCTTAAAACCTATTAAATATATATTTCATTGCTGTACAACAGTCAATGATTAACTCCTTAGATGATTTATTGTCAGTTTACCAATAAAAATCGAAAGGTTTACCGATATGTTTGTGTACCAAGCTTAATTGCACTTTTAACACACTCCATAGTATGTTATTTTATGATGCTTTTGAATACAAGGTAATGTCTAATTAAAGATATTCACAAATTTATGTGTGTAAGATATCATGTGTAAATCATACACAACACACTGCAATAGCTCTGGTAACCCGACGGTGGGCGCGAGGTGATCTGACAATTACCAAGGATGTGTTAACCCCCTTGGTTATCCATTCACGGGAATAAACATGAATATCCTATCCTATAATAATGTGCAGCTCATTCATTTTTTTAATAAAAATATTCTATAGAATAATGGAGCAACCAGAGGTTTCCATCGGTCGTTTATTACCAGGGTTGATGGCAGGCTTTCTATTCCATGTTATGATAACTCTATCAGTGAACAATAAACCTCTTCAGTCTATTACGATGGGTATGTGTTAGATGCTGGATCTTGTGTGCTTGATGCTGTTCATTTAATCATTTTTAATTTTTGCTATAAAATTGTTTTTCATAAGCACTTACAACCAAGTATCGGTTATTGAAATAATTTTATAAGCTGAAAACTTTTGGTTATACCAGCAGTTGCAAAGTGTGCTATTATGTCAGCATCTTTTGTGTTTGTATGGTTAGAATTTGTATTATGTAAAGTTTAAATATTTTTGTTTTAGCATTGAGGATGTAATTTGGAACACCGAATTTACATGTTTAAAACTAGATATCAACTAGGACATAATTCTTGGGTGAGGTACTTGCTTAAAACCAGTGGAATTTATTGGATTAAATATTAAAAAATGTTGTTTAAAACTTGGCAAATATCTTCGGTATCCCCTACATGTATAACGAAAAAATGGTAATTTAAATGTTATTAATCTTCTTAGTTTCCTTATGCTTCGGTATAAAAAACTTCTAAAGGTCTTCTATACTTACATTATCTGACAGACTATTGTAGTGGTTTAGATTGTTGTAGGTTCGAAACTGGTCTCTACCGAGTCGGTTGTGTCCTTGGGCAAGGCACTTAACAGACACTGCCTGAACCCAGCGGATTAATTAGTTCTACTAAATTAAAGGAACGTGTGAACCATGCACAACACACTCCAATAGCTCTGGTAACCCGACAATGGGCTCCAGGTGATCTGACAATTGTCCATGTGTTAACCCCATTGGTTTTCCCATTCAAGGGGATAAACACAATTATCCTATCTTACCTATTTATCATTCATTGATCAAAGCAACCACATTTAATCTTACCACAGCCGCCCAATCATCTGTACTGCAAGAGCACACGACTGAATTAAGCCAACCATTGTGCAGCATTATACCTGCATTAAGCAAGATATTACTACCACGTGTCAACCCTTTCTTACTTGCTTCCTTCATTGGAGGTGTCTTGTTGTTTGCAACAAATCTTCTTATACAGATCAAGTGGGTGTTGATTCATTGGTTTTACTTTTATGAGGTCAAGCCTTCTAGCTTGTCATTTAAATGAGTTTTACCTCACTTTCTTATTTTAAAACTTTTCTAACCACACACTTTTCTTCAAATCTTAGTGTAATATTTTTTTATAAACAATTATTTTAATTTTTTTTATAGACATTTAAGATCATCTGACTATTGCCGCCTGCCGGTGTGTTAACTCATTTGGTTTTCTCATTCACTAGAATAAACATGAATATCCTATCATAATATTGTATGATATGGTAATCATAACCTTCCACAGCTCGTACTACTTTGCTGACACTGCAGCAGCACTATTAATAGCAAGTTGCACGCTGTGCACGATGTGGCCGATTGCCACTTGCAGCGCCCGTGTTTTACTAAACACCACCCCTCCCTATTTACTTGGCCAACTGGATAAGCTGCTTAGTGAAGCTCAGACTTTGGGTAAGAGTTCATTAATTGCTCTGATAATGCAAATCAATTTTTATCATGGTATTAAACACATTACATTACCTCTGTTAACCCAACTGGCAAGTATCATTGTTTTGGGTAGCCGTCTAAGTCTGAAATCGGCAACCTGCAGCTCTTTTATCTTTTTAATATGACTCCGCTTAATAAGTTTAATACCCATGCAAAAGTGAAACAAACAGAAGGACACTCGCGTCTTAATCTCTTACAGTGTTTTTTTCCTTTATTGCGAAAAAATTAGTTTTGCGGATCCCAGTGAATTTTATTTTGTTAGATATTGGTTAAAATGTTTTTTAGTGCAAAAGTTTGCCGACCTCGGATCTAACTACTTCATCAATGCATTTGTTCCATTTCAGATGGAGTTCTTGAGATTCGAAATGAGAGGTTTTACACGGTCTCATTGTGTGATAACAACAAGAGAAGACATCACAATGGTTTGACAATGGTTGGAAGTATAAACGTGCGGGTGCGAAGAGACGCAGATGAGCAAATGGTTTTGGCTCATGTCACAAACCGACTTTCGCCGCTGGTCTCCCATTTAACTGTACAGGTGCGTATTTCTATTTGGTGGTGAATCGGTATAATCTGTTGAACATGTCAGCCCTTTTTGTGTGGGTCCTGTGTCTATTTTACACATCAAATGTTTTATTTTAATTTTTGTTTCCATGATGAAAAAACGAATCAAGACCTTTGATAATAATTCTGAAAACAGGAAAAAAGGAAAAATGACAGTCTTAAACACGATGTCTAAGAACAAATCAAAAAATTGAAACTAAAAAAAATTTGGAAAAATAAATGTTTATAAAAAATTGTTGCGAAAATAGTGTGCAGTAAAGAAACCCGTGCAATAGGGAAGCCAGCTTTAGAAGGGGTGGCAATATACATTGTAATATCTCCAGCAGCAAGGCAACTGTGGGCATGCAACATTGCCCACGATGTTACCCAACCTCAAGAAAAAATGTGCAAATCATATGCAAGCAAAAATTGTTCCTGCTACTAGTATAACATCTAGGGATGCACAAACTAGAATATCTTGGTATTCTAGAATAGTTATTTCGAATCCAGAATGTCGAATCCTATTCTAT
This sequence comes from Ciona savignyi, assembly GCA_000149265.1. Lineage (NCBI taxonomy): Eukaryota > Metazoa > Chordata > Ascidiacea > Phlebobranchia > Cionidae > Ciona > Ciona savignyi. The sequence goes on along the minus strand of CH003313.1, from coordinate 2,850,247 downwards.
ATTAAAAAGCAAACTCGAGTTAAAGTGGCAAGATTGTCAAAAATTTCTGCTGCCGCTGACTACCTCTGTGATTACATACTTATAATCAAAGGCAGCGACTTCAGTAAAATGTTACCGTTGCGCGAAATTTTATGACGTCACAATCGGCCCTATGCCACGAACCAACTCGGATAGAACTATGATACTGACGATTTACAAAGCTAAAAGATTAAGCCAGGAGTTTAAGTGTTTAATCTAACTACTTCCCCCGCTGAAATATTGCATGGTCGTTAATATGCAGCGCAGCGTCAACAATACGGAATGAATATACCAAATATTTATGTGTCTGCGAGGGCTGTGCAAGAACCCAGACTCTTATAACGGTTAACTGATCAAAGAAAAAAAGCGTTAACCGTTAACAGATGTTAGCCTACTGTTCTCTCTAGCTAATACTTAGTAATGGGAAGAACATGGGGAAAACGGGAGTGCGTCAGTGGTCCTGAATTGAATCTAGGTCAACGTAACCCTAGGTCAAACCGCCGATCAAAGCAATAAACACCGCTGGAAAAGCGGCGCTGCGGTTAGACGATTTAATGTGATAATTATTTAAAAGCGCAGGAAATTTTTTGCGTAATTATAAAACAGACATTGCGGCGAATTTACAACGGAAAGTCGGCGCCCATGCTTATAATATCCATTGTAATCAACGCTGCTGCAATATGTACAATGGAAATAAAAAGGAACTCCTTGCAATTATAGTTTCTTAATGTGCAATGTATATTATTTCGAATCCAAATATTCGAAATAAACGTAAATCCTACGGGATTCGAATCCGGAAGATTCGATATTTTAGTTTGTGCATCCCTAATAACATCACAAATAACATTCTTGGTATTTTGTATTCTTTCCAGGTGTTGAAGGATGAATGGGGTTCTAACTCATTGCTATCCAGCAATGTTCTAAGTGCACCTAGATCAGTCAGAAACAGTGCTGCAAAAACCAGTAGTCCATCCTCGAGCATCATATACGGGTTCAACAAACCAGCTGCCGCAGTGGCCCCGATGCAGCACACCACAAATACCAGGCCTGATGCAGTAGCCAAACCTGTTGACGATTTCAGTTTTGTTCCGGCGAAAACTAAACCGCACGTGAAACCAGTGGTTGGTTCATCTGCGGGAAGTAATATAGCTCGCATGTATAAAGCAGCAGGGTTCAATTCCCCACCTCCTGCAAAACCATCTGCAAATTTACTGAAGCAAGTTTCAGGATCAAAGTTATCTACCGCTGTACTGGGTTCAAATTTTAAATTATCAAAGCCTTAAAAGATTGTTCGTTTTTATTTCATGCTGTGGTTTATGCTTATTATATTGTATCGGTTGTTGATTTTTAAAGAATCTAAAATAGATGCTGCTAAATAAAAAACTCAATTTGATTTCAATTTTTAGGTTTTAATCTTTTTTAACGGTTTAGTTAGAAAGTGTCACCAAAACACAGTGGCTAAATTGTTTTTCAAAAACTTAGGTGTTGTTATCTAAGAGTACTGGAACATTAATGTTTGTAATATTAGCCAATACGTTTTCGGTAATTAAAAGTTAGACAAAATAAATCTTGTTTGTATAAGTGGGAATTAAAATGAGGGCAATAATATGTGTTTTGTGTTCAAAATGCCATAGTAAGAATAGGATAATTCCCTTTTTGCGGGCAGTTCTGACAAACCTGTGTCCGGATATTTATTAATTATAATGTAGTTTTAAACAATCCATTTAAATCTATTGGGCTGTGTTAAAACCTCATATCGGCGGTGATAAATACTACATTTTACATGATAAAATGTCAACCATTGCCACATGTTGAAACACAGTTTATATTCGAATGCAGCCATGGCACGCCTTGCATTGAATGCAGACTAGTAACCTAGTCTGTCGTGCTATTGAAAAGCCTTTATCGCCGTTGTTTAAAAGAACAGGATAAAACTTGCAAATGTTGAAATTATAACAATTACTTGGATTAGTATGGTTGTTTAGTGGGTTGCCTTTCAACCGAAGGATTAAAGGTTTGAAATTGGCCGATACCTAATCGGTTGTGTCCTTGGGCATGCACTTAACGTACATTGCCTGAACCCAGCGGATTAATGGGTTGTTTGTGGTTTTGTAAATACGACGGCAATGACCGGCATAAACTTTTAATTGTCGCTTAAAATCATGATTAAAATTCTAATGCTGCTCTTGTGATATTTTATCGAAAGTATAATCGGTAAAACCGCATTTTAAGAAGCGACTCAATGTTAAAACAGAGTGCGTGACTAGGAAAATACGTCATATAGAAACAAACAATGCAAGGGTGTCGGACTGTCCTGTTAGGTACGATGGTAAGAATGATGTATACATAAACAAAGGAAAGGAACTATTTTATGTATAATTACAATGCATAATAAATAAATGATATTTCGATTCCCAAAAACACGCTGTCAATAGTTGAATTCTGGAGAATTATGACGTCACAGTCGTAAGGTGACGCCATAGAGCGGAGACCGTCTGCCATTTGTGCCGCTTCAAAAAACGCGGTCTGCTCGATTTTCGCCGTTTTATGTTAATTAACTATTTTTAGCACAAGCGAGGGCACTTTTTAAATCAGTTAATAGTTACAAATCGGGACAAAGTTTTTGTTTAAGTTTGAATCACATTTGAGGGGTTATGGCATCCAAGTAAGCAAAGCTACAAGCCGGAAAGACGAACTTACCAATTTGTCCAATGTTTTGCTGCCAGTCACGTGACGGAAGTTGTCTGCTACGGACAAAGGTTAGCGGAAAATCAGGAAATAATTTACTTCGCAGCAGGTGCCCGGACTAAATGTAGCACACTTATTAGGACACTCACTTATTAATTTAAATAATTTCAAAGTTTACAAACGACAAGTTACACAATTGGGATAACTGAAGAATCCTCCGTACATCACAACTTTTTCTTAATTGAGTGCCAACCGTATGCAAAACCCGGCATTTGTATAACGAAGATTTTTTGCGGTTGATTATTGCAAACATAATAAATTTAAAACTGCAGCACGTTTTTTTAGTTTAATTTTACCACAAATTTTTTTTAGTAATTTGTTATGTTTAGTAAATGCATATTATATATGCTTACTTTTGTTTAAAACTCGAATAATATTTCTAGCGCAAATTTTAACTTTAGCAGAGTATTTAATATAGCTTAAAGTTTGCATAATCTATTTGACATGTTGCTATTGTATTATATAATTGTCTTTAACCCGAGGTTTGCACGCATCTTTAAACCAATGCTTACATGCACCTTTAAACCATGGTTTGAATGCATCTTTAAACCGAGGTTTGCATGCATCTTTAAACCCAGGTTTGAATTCCTCTTTAAACCGAGGTTTGAATTCCTCTTTAAACCGAGGTTTGAATTCCTCTTTAAACCAATGTTTACATGCATTTTTAAACCGAGGTTTGCATGCATCTTTAAACCGAGGTTTGCCTTCAACCCAAAACCATTATTATCCCATTTTAAATCTCTTATCCCCAACTCGAAACCCCTGGTCCCTTCCAATGATACCTTAGCCCCTAAGCCCTTGTAGCGATTTCGCGAATCGTCATGGTTCAACCAGGAAGGCTGAGAAATGTCTAACGGGCCCAGAGGCAAAAATGAATTACCTAAGCTAGCAGACTACCATCTGTAGATATTTGCATTTTCAAAACCAGCTTTAAATGTATTAAAACCAAAATAATAATGCAGGACTCGGGTCACCAATGTAAAGCTTACCTCAAAATATTTGTAAATACATACCGGTAACTTACACATGCGAGGCGGTAGAACACCACATAGCTTACTTGGTCAAATCATGCGGCAAAATGTTAGGGCGACCGTATACAGACTTATGTAAACAACAGTCTTAGTTAAGAGCCTAAATCTGAGTCGAAAACTTTATCCGATAAAAAAAGACAATTAAAAAATGTCGTATTTGGGCCAAAAGAATCTTTCTTAAGGGTTAAAAAAAATGAAATTGAACACTGTAACTTTGTGGAGCATGCCTTAACTCCCAGAGGGTACACCTGAGCATTTTATTCTTACACGATTTTTAATCTTTTTTAGACTTGTCAAGTTCGTTACCTGTTTAGTTGAGTAAATTGTCTTTCAATGCTACGACACGCAATGTCTCTTGATGATACAATATCAAGGTTGAAACGAAGCAATAGACAGCCGAGAATTACACAAAGACTTGCGGATAGCAAGAAACAAGAGAAGGAATTAGATGATTTGCAGGTTTGTGCTGTTGTAAAACTTTAACTTCAAGAAGAAACACACTTGTGGCATACTACTTGAGATTAACATTTTTAATTATTTTATCTTTATTTATAGGTCGACAAATTAAATACCAAAGAATCTGCAGAAGATTCAGACTATGCAGCGTCACAGGTTGTTACTTCAAGTCTTGTATGATAGCCAGGGAACAATATAACACTTGGTTATTTTAATACTATTTTTATGTGGGTTACAGTTTATTATCAGGGACTGTGATGGTCATAGGCGGCGACTTCAGTAAAATGTTACCGTTGCGCGAAATTTTATGACGTCACAATCGGCCTTCTGCCTCGAACTAACTCGGATAGAACTATGATACTAAGATTTACAATGCTAAAAGATTACGCCAGCAGTTTGAGTGTTTAATTTAACTACTTCCCCCGCTGAAATATTGCATGGTCGTTAATACGCTGCTCAGCGTCAACAATACGGAAAGAATATACCAAATATTTATGTGTCTGCGAGGGCTGTGCAAGAACCCAGATTCTTATAACGGTTAACCGATCAAAGAAAAAAAACGTCTACAACAACATACATATCAATTATCACCCTGTGCAGCAGCAGACCGTGTTTTTAAAACTACTCTGTAGTGGCTTATGATAATTTTGTGCTCCTTTCTCGCTCGCGTGTTAAGTTGATGCCATTAAAATCAGTTGAATCATCTTAGTAATGGGAAAAACATGGGAGAAACGGGTGTGCGTCAGTGCTCCTGTATTGAATCTAGGTCAACGTAACCCTAGGTCAAACCGCCGATCAAAGCAATAAACACTGCTGGAAAAGCGGCGCTGCGGTTAGACGATTTAATGTGATAATTATTTAAATGCGCAGGGAATTTTTTTGCGTAATCATAAAAAAGACATTGCGACGAATTTACAACGTTGCGCCGCAACGCTGCAACGGCGGAAGTCGGCGCCCATGGTGATGGTAATATTGTGGTACATTTCAATTTCTTAATAGTTAATATCTTTATCTATCTCGTTAGTGACTGTAATCTGGCTTTCCTAGCGCACAGTTATTTACATCTTTATGTTCTCTTTGTGATTTAAAAATATTTTTATCTTGTGTAATAAGTTATTATGCCAAATAGGGATGCACAAACTAGAATATCTTGGTATTCTAGAATAGTTATTTCGAATCCAGAATATCGAATCCTATTCTATATTAAAAAGCAAACTCGAGTTAAAGTGGCAAGATCGTCAAAAATTCCTGCTGCCGCTGACTACCCCTATGGTCAGTGTGATTACATACTTATAATCATAGGCGGCGACTTTAGTAAAATGTTACCGTTGCGCGAAATTTTATGACGTCACAATCGGCCCTATGCCTCGAACTAACTCGGATAGAACTATGATACTAACTATTTACAAAGCTAAAAGATTAAGCCAGGAGTTTAAGTGTTTAATCTAACTACTTCCCCCGCTGAAATATTGCATGGTCGTTAATACGCAGCTTAGCGTCAACAATACGGAAAGAATATACCAAATATTTATGTGTTTGTGAGGGCTGTGCAAGAATCCAGATTCTTATAACGGTTAACTGATCAAAGAAAAAAAACCGTTAACCGATGTTAGCCTACTGTTCTCTCTAGCTAATACTTAGTAATGGGAAGAACATGGGGAAAAACGGGAGTGCGTCAGTGGTCCTGTATTGAATCTAGGTCAACGTAACCCTAGGTCAAACCGCCGATCAAAGCAATAAACACCGCTGGAAAAGCGGCGCTGCGGTTAGAGGATTTAATGTGATAATTATTTAAATGCGCAGGGAATTTTTTGGCGTAATTATAAAACAGACATTGCGGCGCAACGGCGGAAGTCGGCGCCCATGCTTATAATATCTATTATAATCAACGCTGCTGCAATATGTACAATGGAAATAAAAAGGAACTCCATGCAATTATAGTTTCTTAATGTGCAATGTATATTATTTCGAATCCAAATATTCGAAATAAACGTAATATTTGGATTCGAATCCCGTAGGATTCGAATCCGGCAGATTCGATATTCTAGTTTGTGCATCCCTAATGCCAAAGTAAAGTAATTTACTATTCTTGTTAAAACCATAACTTAATGTATGCAGAAGCATGTCAAAAGGAAACCAACCGAGCTATTTTACAAACTGAAAGATATTCTTGCAATGGATGCAAAGACACTTTTTAATATTTTCGTTGAAAAAATACCTTTGAATGGAAAATTTCAATACAGGTGATGAAAACTTATAACTTCTAATTTTTAAAGTTAAACTTTTACAAAGAAAATAAAAATTGGGGGGGGGGCAGATTCGAAAATACTATTTTAGAGTAGTGCTATATTGTTGTTATATATTGACATGAGTGAAATACTCGCTAGAAGGAAGTTTGTATGTTGCCATGTTTTTATTATACTTTTTAATAGATACCTCGTAGAAGCTTAGTGGTATTAAGTTTGGTCCACTCGAAGAGAACCCTTTTTCTTTTTTTGAGGACCTCCTTTTACATTTTTTTTTCTATTTTTGAAAACCCATACTTTTTTTTTAATTATTTAGCACCATCTGCAGCCCAAAAAAGAAAAATTGTCGTCATTGACAAGAGGACGATATCACACAGCTTCTACCGGATAACAATGTTTTGCACAGTCGTACTTTTACCAGCATTGCTAAGAAAGAGAGTTAAAGAAAAAAGGTTAATGCAGGAAGAAAGAAAAAAGAGAAATAATGGAAGCAGTCAGTTATAAAAAAGAAAAAAGAAAAAGGCAATGCATAAATAGCTGGGATAGTGTAAAAAAAAAATTAAAGAACAAATAATTTTCAATTGATATTTACAGCTGCTTTATTGTTGGACCGTATTGCCGACTCATCCATACCACCTCCGATGATGATAATGGAGATAAGTTCATGACTCAGCATATGATCAAACACATCCGGACATTGGAGAAAAAATCAGCAAAATGTAAATTTTATTATTTTAAAAATTCGATACAAAAAGGTACGGTACCGAAACTGTTTCCGCGATTTTATTCAAATAGGATAGAATATTAATGTCGTATGTGAATTAGAAATGCAAGGGGGTTAACGCAGGGGCAATCGTCAAATCACCTCGCGCCCACCGTATAGTTACCGGAGCCATTGCTGTGTGTTGTGTATGATTCACATGTTTCCTTAATTTAGTAGCACCCAATAACCCGCTGGGTTCAGGCAATGTCCATTAGGTGCCTTGCCCAAGGACACAACCAACTAGCTAGCGACCAGTTTCAAACCTGCAATATTTCGATTGAAAGGCAATGCACTTAATCCACCAGACTAATCAGTTGTACTAATATATTATACCATGGTGTCCGACTTGCACATACCCTGCAAAACAAAGTGCAATTTGTCTTATTCTACCATGGGCCCAAAATTTGGAAATATGACCATCTCATCATGGTTAATGTCTCGTCTTGTAATGATTTTGTCGGTTGAACACAAGTTTCCACTGCAGATCCACTTCATTACAGCAAAAAGCATTTCTACCCAAGGTTAAGCACTTCAGAAGCGATGTTTAAAAAGAAGTTACCAGGTGAGGAACACTGTAATTGGGGAGTGTTATCCAGAAATAAATTAAATCTTGTTAGATTTGCAAAATTGTCTGAAAAATTGTGTGATTCTATAAAAAAAAGTGTGATGATATGTTATTTTATACTCGCTTTGGTTATTTTGAATTTCGGAAATTGCCTAATAGTTTATTGCCACTGTCGGCGGTCGTGCGCATGCAAAGTAGGTCAGTTTACCCTGAGATTTTGACAGGGTATGCAGCACACCCCGAATTTATTGTATTTTGTTGATGTAGAATTGGTGGTAAATCTGTAACTTTTTTGTTCTAGCTAAAGCACCATCCAATATAAGCACAAACGGGATTCCAGCTGCGATTCGTATCAATCCACCGGATCCGGAAAGTTTGGTGGATTTCCCACTTTTCCATGAGAGTGGGGAACAAGAAGCCTTGCTCACAGCTGTTGCATTGCGTCGGAACACCAATACAGACGTAGCGAAACCTGCTGCTAGAAAAAACACCCGTTTAAATCGCCGTCTGATCACAAAACAAAAGAACGATATCCAGAAAAAACAAATCGAGAAGAATTTAATTAAACATTTCGAAAAACAGCCAAAAGTTGTGATGGAAACGATAAATATTCCTGGTCTTCCTGTCATTAAGGAGGAGCATGTGACGCAGGAAGAATTTCCCCAGGAGAAGAAGAAAACCCAACGATATTGGTCTCGACGGCGTAAATTTCGTTTTAATCCCAAAAAGCCTAATGTTCCTGAGAAGAAAAGAAAACTGGATATTCCTGATGTGCAGGAACCACAGCCCAAAATACTGGAGATAAAAGAGGAGCAGTATGATGAGATTTCGGAGGACACAGATGGATCCACATCATCCGGGAGTGATAGTTCAGGTTCGAGATTGTTCATGAATATTTTGGGGGGTGTATACAAAATATTGGGTTTCATACATATTTTTAATAAATAATAGGATAGGATGTTCATGCTTATTCTTGTGAATGGGAAAATGCAAGGGATGTTAACACACGGGAAAATAATGAATTAAATGAAAGCAGCAATGCCCGGTAAGTGCCTTGCCCAAGGACACAACCAACTAGCTAGTGACTAGTTTTAAACCTGCAACCTTTCGGGTGAAAGGTGACGTACTAAATCACCAGACTAATCAATCAGAGAATGTAACTAAGTTTTTGTTTCACCTTGCAAATTCCACACTAACCATCCAGTGCCTTTTCTATAGACTCAATCAAACCTTAATATCACTGTGGTATTATCTGGGCCTACTGTTATAAGTATTAGCAAAATATAAATGTAACAGAAATATTTAACTTTCTGTATTTCAGACAACGAAAATCCAACAAGAAAACGTCAAGATAAAAGTACAATTGTTACATCACAAATGGATTGGATGAAAAGTTTGCCCCAATTTCAGCAAGAATCGGAAAATGAACCACAATTAAAGAAAATGAGGTGGGGGGGATGAAATAAGCATATTAGATAAACTGTTGGGCTGTGCTTACATGGGATTAAAATTTGCAACATTTTCATGAAATCTCAACAATATCTAAATTCAAATGTATTTTTTCGACATTGTAAGAGTAGGGTTCATTTCGGTTCAACCGAGTAGTTGGGTGGGTTATTGCGTTGCCTTACAACTGAAGAGTTGCAGGTTGAAAACTGGTCACTATCTGGTCCGTTGTGTCACATTGTCCTATGTACAATATTTATGTAAACCATTCATATTTTTGTTGGCATGCCAAGTTGCTTTCAATATGATATTAGTTTAGTTTAGTTTATTTTTTGTTTCCACGATGAAAACACGAAGCGGGACTATCAGTAAAAATTTGGAAAACGGGAAAAAACGGCAAAACGACAGTCGTTAGAACACGTCTAAAAAAGAAATAGACTATTAAAATTCTGTATAATTTGACGTGGCCGCTAAACCCAATTAAAAAAAAAAAAAAAATATTAAAAATAATTAAATAATTGTTTATAAAATAAAAATTGCACTAAGCCTCGAAGAAAAGTGTGCGGTAAATATTATTTATAAACTCACAGTCACAAGGTTGCCGACCCCTGATTTACTGCATGTAAGTTTGTCAAGTCATAATGAATGTCACTCAGGTATGTCCCAAGCATATTGAGGCGATCGCGGAAATCCCCAATCTTCGAATCAATTGTCGAATATCAAGATCGTCAGCTGTGTTTCTCTCGCTGATCCATTGAGCGAAAGGTTCTTTTTTATTCTAATTTGTTTTTCTGTTCACTTTATAAATTTGTTTTTCTCTGTTTAATTATAAATGAATTATTCCCACATAATGATAAATAATTCACTTCCACAATCTTCTATTCCAGTACACCACCATCATCCACCAACGTATCTCCACCGTGCAGTAGTGCAGCCTCAGTGGATGGTCCCACCAGTGATAATGATTCCTCAGAGGAAGACGCAACTGATGATGACATTAGGAGGTTGGATAACTAGTTTTACAATATTTTTGTTATCATAATTTTTTAAATAGTAGCTTTCAACCAATTTTGTTTAAAATAAGAAACAAAATGGCAAAAATACTGTTCGATTATCAAGATAGATTCTATTTTGTTAAATTTGCATTGTTGTTTAAGGGCTAATAAAAGCTCAACTTAGCTTTTATGTGCCTTATTTCTGGTGGTATCACTTTCACGATCTGGATTTCATACTAAACTTATAAAATAATATTTTTCCATAACAACAGTGTGAATGAGACAAAGTGCCAAACATTGGATTCTTTCAAACTGCTGATAACTGAAAGCCCAAAATAAAATCATTATTTTTACACATTACTACATTCAGTCACTTGTTTACTCTTAATGATTCATAAACATGGTTTTGTATTTAAACATTTGCGGTGTTCCACAAAAAAATATCACTTTCATGAACCTGGTTTTACACTAAATTAAAAGATTTTTCCAACAAAAATGTGAATCAAACAAAGTGCATAAACAGTGTGGACTCTAAAGTGCTTATATTGAAACATCTAAACTATTTTCAGCCGGTATTTTTTTGTTAAGTTTGGCAATAATTAATTAATCATATGGTTTTGCATAATATTCCATTAAAAATCACTTCCACAGTAGTGATAGCTCGGAGTGGGGGAGTGATAAAGAGCAAGAGGAAAATGAGCAGGAGCAAAAGAAAGAGATAAAGGAGGAGGTAGAGCAAAAAGAGCAGAAAGAGGATGAAGCTCAGTTGGATTCAAAGCGAGTTCGACGGAAACAAACTTTGACGACGAAAGAAGATGGTTTGAGGGTCAGCGACTCGATTAGGGGAATTTTCAACGACCATGAATATTATCAACTTGTAAGTTCTATATTGTGCGACTGATTAATTACATTGGTGGGATTAGTAAGTCGCCTTTAAGCCGAAAGTTTGCAGGTTCAAAAACTAGTTTCTAGCCATTCGGCTGTGTCCTTAAGCAAGACACCCAACGGACATTGCCTAAACCCAGCGGTGTAATGGGTTCTTCCAAATTAACAAAACCGGTGAACCATACACAAAATACTAGTGAAAGAAACTTGTGAATTATACACAATTATCTGACGTTTGCCCGTGTGTTAACCCCCTTTGGTTTTCCCATTCACAGGGATAAACATGATATCCTATCCTATCCTAAGTACCCTTTATAACACATGTAGAAGCAATATTAGGAGCAATATCAAAGAAGCAATGTCAATGTCTTGTCTTAAGAGCAATTTCAAATAAGTAACCTTTATAATGCATGATATGCAATAAAACACACTTTGTTTCGGTTGGAAAATTGCATTTTTTATCATCTTAAAAATTCCTTTAAATGTTATCTGACCTAATTATTTTAAATTTTGCCAATTTCTACCAGCCTGAGTCATGGATGTATGGGGATCAGGTGATCACAGAGAATACAAATGAAGAAATCATATCATCCACCAGGTATGTGGTATCCAACGCTGTTCCATAGGGTATGTGGTATCTATTGTTGTTCCATCGCGTATGTGGTATCCAAACTAGTTTCAATATGTATGTGGAAAACTAAACTCCCTCTAATTAAAACTAAACCCCCGAAATTAGAAATATACCCCCCAAATTAATAAACTAAACTTCAACTGCAACAAAATCTTAGGAATCAGAAGATGATGTCGTTAAAAGTGAAATCGAACGTGGAGATCAAACCATTGGAGGAATACCAACTTCTCGGCCCTAGTAGCAAGAAGATACAGGAGGCAGCTGATCCTGCTACAAAGGTATATTGTTTCTATGTCCATCGTTCACAAAATCCTGTACATTATATATGGCTTGCGGTAAATGTTGGTACATAGATATTTAACCTTGACAGTAAACAAATATAGGTTGTCCCCATTTTTGCATGTCAAGGGGTAAATACTGATAAAAAAATTAACTTATTTTTATTGTATATCTAACTTATCTTTTTTATCATAATTTTTTTAAATTTAGAAAACTTATATTTTTTAAATTTTTTTAGAAAAAATATTAATTTTTTTATTTCTCCAGGCAAAAGCGCTCAAGTTGATAGGAGAATTGCGGTTTCGTCGACCGAAGGAGGTCATGGTTTGTACCGAGCGACTCGAAAAGAACGGGACTTCCTTCATCGTACAAGATTTCTATTGTTGTGAGATCTGCGGAAAGAAATTCTCGGCTCCAAATTCGTTGTACGGCCATTATAGAGGACATGCCGGTAAGTTGTTACCCAACTATTCTCTGACTACTCAGATTTTGTGGGGTCAAGTCCATTTTAATTTTTTTCTGACCAGTCAGATTTTGTAGGAATCCAATTTCCGGCAGTTAGGGTTTCTATTGAAACTGTCACCCAAAAGGTTGAGGCATCGAACCTCATCGCCAGCTATCTGTCTTGTTCAAACATTATGTATATTTTGCTTGAAACTCATAGATTATTGTACGAACAAGAACTGTATGTCGTCTTACATGTTTATCAACCTACAATATTTAGGAGTTTATCCCCGTGAATAGGAAAACCAAGAGGGTTAAAACACGGGCAATCATATTGTCATATCACCTCACACCCACCGTCGGGTTACCGGAGCAATTGCAGTGTGTTTTATAATTCACCCGTTCCTTTGATTTAGTAGAACCCATTAATCCACTGGGTTAAGACAATGACCATTAAGTGTCTTTCCCAACAACACGACCACTGGTTTCGAAACTGCAATCCCTTCGGCTGGGCGACAGACTAATTCACTAGACTAATCAGTCGGACATTATCTGCTGTAACTTGTCTGTGGGAAACACCATATTTTAAAAATGACCTGTTACCTTGGGAGCCCATGTTATAAGTTATACCATCTCTTATTTCCCATCAAGTTAATTTAAAATTTTACTTTGTTGCAGGAGTGAAGCCATTCAAATGTAATGTTTGCGGGAAAACCTTCACTCGATCGCACAGCCTCACTTATCATCAGATGATTCATGAAAATAAAGCTCGTTTCGAATGCCAATTCTGCAATCGGAAATTCCGTCACCCGACACATTACAAGGTTAGGTGGATGGTGGTGCTTGGTATGCTAGAACACTCGTGCTCTCACACTTTTAGTCTAGGCTCTAAATTAATTTTGATTTGACATTTTCTGTTGCAGTTTTTTTTAATGTAAGGTTTAACAGTCACGTCATTTTTTCTCCATTATACCGCGTCTATTCAGTGACTTGTATCGACTACTGTAGTTGTGCCGTTTAATTCTACATTCCTAACTGAGAATAGTTACGCTAAATTAACGTAGGACAGCTTATGGAAATTGTTTTGTTTAAGGTGTGTTTTTCAGACTGGCGCAAGGTTGTCTGTTTATTTAATGGCATAGTTTTCTTAACCCTGGGGATAAAAAGAAATCTAAGTAGATTTTGTGACAGCAGCATACAGTTTTTATACAGTTAAACATTTTAAACAAAATATTGCTTTTCCTAAAAACTCTTTAGTCCAAGGTAATCTAATGATTGCCCCCTGTATTAACCGCCTTCCGGTTTTCCATTCACGGTGATAAACACAAATATACCCTACTTTATAAAGTGCAAAATTACATCACAGGAGCATCTGAATCGTCACACTGGCATCGAACCATACAAATGTGCCGACTGCCCAAAGAGGTTCCGCACCCGTAACACATATCGCCGACACATCATGAGTAAGCACAATCGCAAAGCCACATCCATGCCTTCTGCACTGCTCGGTAAAGTGGTTCGACAAACCGCGCTTGAAACTAGTAGTCCAACCATTACTGTTTGATCTAAATGCAAAAATAACTCGCTAAATCACATATGCATGAACACACTAGACAGTTGCGTTACTACCTTCTTTATTTGATGCCTTAAGTTGGCCACAGATAATTAGTGTCACATATGTTGCACATAATGCTTCTGCTTACATTGCAACTTTTAACTTACGAAGTATGATGTATTATACATGTAATGATGTATTATACATGTAACTTTTAACTTACGAAGTATGATGTATACATGTAATGAAATGGCATGTTTGGTGGTCAGTAACTTGGCAACAGATTAGTCTGGTGGTGAAGTGTGTCACCTTTCAGCCTAAGGGTTTCAAGGAACGCGTGAATCACACACACAACACACTGCAGTAGCTCCGGTAACCCATTGATGGGCGCGAGGTGATTTGACAATTGCCCGTGTGTTAACCCCCATGGTTTTCCAATTAATGTGGATAAACATGAATATACTATCATAAATCCTTATTTCATTTGATCAGTATGACCGATTGCCTTTCAGCACTTAGTTCATGACCCAGTGTGTTCAATTCGGTTGTTGACGATTTTCTCAATTATTTTAAGATGAATTCAGTCTGAAAATGCCTTCAACTCAATCATGTGTTGTTACTTTTTGCCATATTTCCGTATTTTATTATTTCGGTTTCTGCCAATCAACTTTTACTGTAGAATCCCATACATTCACCGCCTGCAAGATATTGTGTCCTGCATATCTTCTTATGTTGTAGTCGTGTATTTTAAACTTTTTGTTCCACTGCAATCGTTTTTCTTTCAATCAAATCCTTATTTGTTAAGTAAGTAAATCAAATTTGTATAAAATTTGTGAACGATGTAATAAAAATGATAACACATTTGATAATTGAAGTTTTGAGTTTAGACATAGACTTTTTTCAAGTCAAGGAGACGGGATAAAACGGGAAACCTAAAAGGAGGAAAAGCGGGAAACTGCAAAATAAAATTAAAGATTAGATAAGTGCCATGCCGGGCCGTACAAGCTGTTTATCTAATTATACCAATAACTGTTCTTAATTGGCAAGAAACCTAGAAAGGCTTAAATCAGAGTGTTACAAGAGATCTTATGCCATGTTCGAAGATTTGCAAGCGTTTGATAGACATGCATTACAAAGGCAGACAAAAATGAAGAAGAATAGGTAGTTATGAGACATTTTTGTTTTATTGCGTTTTAACCTCTACAACTGCAAACCGCTTTCTTTTGTAAATTTCCTTTATTTCTGTATTTTTTTTCTTTGTGAGGTTTTTTTTTCGTTTTTTTTATTTGACTTCCTATCCGAATGCATATAATAACATCGCAAAGCCACTCATTCAAACACACACTCGATTATACACAACCTTTTTTTTTACTTTTTGTTGTTTAGAATCGAAGACCACTGGTTACAATTTATCACGGTGCTTAGTTTCGAGATCGGCTCGTTATCAAGACTGTTATTTTTGCATGTAAGTCTGTATATGTATCGGCCGCGTTTTAACCAATTGGCCACACGACTGTAATTAATATCCCTGTAATTTACTCTGTACACCACTGGTTGATTGGTTTCGTCTTTCCTGCCTAAAATAAGTGAATTTCGACCCCTTTTAAAATCAGTTTAATGTGTGTTTTTCTGTTATATAAACCAATCTAGACACGCATCATTTCATTCTTTGAATTACAATCCGGTAAGCGTCGAAGTTAAGTTACCGGTAGTTTATTTCCACGTGTAAACTGCAAACTTAACCTTTCCTTCAGTTTCCAATGATTTTTGCCAATATTAATCTTTAAGAAATTATATATTTTATTTTTTTGACAGTATCGGGTATAATGAGCTTTAATTATAATCTTCTCATGTATTTTCCCACGTAATTTCAGGAAAATTGGTTGGTTTGTGATATTAAGGCAATAATATTATGATTACAATATGTAGGCTTATCGGTATATTTGGGAAAAAAGTACCTTTTGTCTGCAAGTCAACCCAGACCACTGTAAGAACTCGTTTTTTCTTATCTACATTTGAAAGAAGATCTATAAAATCTTACAAGAAGAAGAATGTTTATTTTTCAAATAAACCTGAAAATAAAAACCCCGTTTCAAAACCTGTGGACTCTGCTAAGTTATCGGAGACTATATTGAAGAAATTAGATGACATAAGACGACATTATACTTGGAAGGGAAAGTTGTTATTTTTCTCGGTGTTTGCTTTCATTACTATGGCAGGTAAGATGATTATTACAATATCATTAAAATATGGGTAATTCTAATTACAACAGGATCTCTTGAAACCCTAACTTAAACTCTCCAAGTAATTAAAGAGGTACCGTTAAAATGGTATTATTGCATTTCCACATAATCCTGAGATAACAGCACTGAAGTGCCTAAAAAATTACTTTAAATATTTAAAAGATGTCAGTAGATATGTCCCACTAAGCGTTGTCCCACTATTTGATGCGATTTCAAGGAATTATAGTTTTAGTTCTGACTTTCCTATTACTTATTACAAAGATATATATATATATTTCTGAATAATATATATTTTTTGATGGAATAGGATAGGATATTCATGTTTATGCCTGTGAATGGGAAAACAAAGGGGGTGAACACACACACAATCAACAGTTCACCTTACGCCCATCTGTGGATCAGCTATTGCAGTGTGATGTGTATGATTTACACGTTCCTTAAATTTAGTAAAACCAATTATTCCACTGGGTTCGGAAAATGTCCGTTGAGTGCTTTGCCAAAGGACACAGCTGACTAGCTATTGACCAGTTTCGAATCTGCAAATCTTTGCCTTAAAGGCGAAGCACCAACCTACCAAGCTAACAAGTCGTTTCATATTTCCCACAGTTTCTTATTTATACTTGTTCGGCGATGTGATGCGAAACAAAATGGCGGAGGAAGTGACATCGGTGGCGAGCAAATCTCTCGCAGATGATCAGTTGATCAACGACGCCGAACAACTGTCGAAAGAAGTATTGCACGGCATTTTGCACGACTCCGATATGAAGGACTATTCTACAAAATTTGTGTCAAGTAAATTCTTAGGATCATTAATTGAGTATGATAAGAATGACTGTTTTATTCTTTTTTTTGGGGGATTTTATTTAACGTCTCCTGCCTTGGAAGCATAGTGGATTATATTTTTATTCCACAATGGGTAAATGAAGAAAGATGATTAAAACACAAGTCATATAGGATTTGAACCCCTCCCCTTTTTGTTGTATTAACCAAGCTGTGGGGATTAACATTTTTAGTTATATATCTAATATTAGAAAGGTTTTGTCCCAAATCAGTTTGGTTTCAACATTTATTCTATCGATAATTTCAAAAGAATATGTAATATACTAAAGAGAAAGCAATTTTTTTTTCGTACGCAATTAAATAAAAGTAACATTTAATTGCATGTATGTAGCTTAAAGTAAAAAAAAAAAAACAAATTCCTTTACTTTGTTTTGTTTTTAGGTAAAAATTATTTTAATACAACTCATTGTGTTCCACTATAAACACTGAATTTTGAATTGGATAATTTAAAATATAATACTGAATCCATTCTTATTCAAATTGAATTGAAATCTTGAATCTGAAACAGACAATTTTACAATCTAAATATGATGTCTTATTCTTAGGTGTTCTGTCGAATCCTGAAACAAGAAAATCTGCCACAGAGCTTATTTTGTCAGTTTTAAATGATGAAGAGGTTTTAAGAATTACCACCGACAAACTCAGTGTAAGTTGTAGAATCACTGCAGCCCTTATCTGATAACACGATAATAATATCACGCCATCATAATTATCGATAAAAAAGAATCACCGACAAACTCAGTGTAAGTTTTTTTATTTAGGCGTTAAAATTTTCAACATCTTGTAGTTTGTCTGATGTACGATACTTAAATGATTCTTGTTTATCGATAATGATATTTATATCATGTTATCAGATAAGGGCTGCAGTGATTCTTGTGAAAAAAGTATCAGTTATCGTTAGGTATGGGGAATTTCCAACATCTTAACTAAACTATAGTTTGTCTTTAAATAAGTGTTACAATGTGTGTTAGGCATAACAATGTGATTGTGATTGCATAAACTCTATTTTTATCGATCCTTAAAAATGCTTTTTGATGTAAAGTTCCCTGTTAAAATAATGCCTCGTGGTACGATAATCGCTATACTTATTTATTAGTATCGTATCGGAGTAGTATCGATATTATATTGTTGCATCCCCAGGTCAGATAAATATCTTCGGTCCACAGAAAATCTTACATATTGCGTTGAGTACTTTGAAACCAAAATAAAGCAAACAATTAGTTACATTTATTTCTTTTTGCCCGATTTTCAAATAGCAGTAACTAACAAATAAAACAGGCATCAGAATAAAATTAATCTAAGAACCCCCTTAAACAGTCATCATCACACTTACCAGAAGCCTGAATTTTGCTGGACTATTATTTTTTTGTTTATTAACTTTAACTAAATGTGTAAAAAGTAATTAAATAATGTCATAATGTAAAAAACATAAGATGCCCTGGATTATAAAGCACACGGTCAAGAAATTGCTTTGATTGTTTTTTCATACATAAGATGCACTATATGTTGCAACAATGGTTTTTAATTGCTTATTTATAGTTTTTTTGTTATAAAACAATAGTACTGGTTTTAAGTGTAGGCAATAAATCATAAAGCACTACCTGATCCTTATATTAGGCACTTAGGCGAATACGGCGTACAATCAATTTTTTGAAAAACAAAGGTTTAAAGTGCGCCCTGTGTATAGTAAAATTTTTTTATATTTTCAGGCTATCCTGCTTAGCCTGTTGAAATCAGATGAGATTAAAGACATTGTGCTGTCACAACTTGAAACAATACTTCAGGATCCTGGAGTCAAGTTGTCTGTGCAGAAACTGCTTTATGATGTCACAAGTACCCCAGAGGTAAGTTATTGATATATATTACTATTACAAAATATAGAACATGGTATTTATGTTTTATTCTTGAATGAGAAAATGCAAGGGGGTTAACACACGGGCAATTGTCAAATCACCTCGCGCCCACCGTCAGGTTACCGGAGCTATTGCAGTGTGTTGTATATGATTCACATGTTCCTACAAATTAGTAGAACTCATTAATCCACTGAATTCAAGCAATGTCCGTTAAGTGCCTTGACCAATGACATAACCGACTGGCTTGTGACCAGAACCTGCAACTATGGCTGAAAGGCAACACATTAATCTATTAAGCTTATTGGTCTGACATATTTTGAACCAATTTAACAGGTTCAAGAAATGATGGCTGATTTCTTCCGTCAAGTCTTAGCTTCAGACACCATCACTCATGAAGGCAGCGAGCTCGGCAGGAAAATAACAAACGAAGTAATTTCCGATAAAATGGTCCAGCAACGAGCAGGAGCTGCTATTTGGTCGGCTGTCAAGTACTCGGTCACTCCAAGGATGTTTTCCGCAAAAGAAGTGCAAACTGATGTTGCTAATATACATGACTTACTGGAAGAGAAAAGTGAAAGACAACCCACTAATAATGACAAATCTGTTAAAGTACCGACAGAAAATGAAAATCTGAATCACTCCAGTCAAAATGAGAATAAAACAGAAAATTCTGCAATTTCAGATGAAAATATTGTGCTTACAACCCACACTAAGCCAACAGAGAAGAAAAAAGAAGAATAAACAAAAATTGGAACCACCAGAACCACCTGTCATACGCTTAAAATCACAAGAAAAAAGTACTAGAACCATTGCGTCCACAACAAAGAACACCTCAAAAATCATTAAAAAAAGTTGCATTTATTTGTTAAATTTAGTTGGAATCACATCATATTAGCTTTACAGTTGCTGTGCTTTTAATTCACTGTGATTATAATTATTTACTTCTCCGAATATTTATCCTTATTTATCTGTTTATTATTATCAGTGCTTTTTATAGTAACGCTTATTGATATCTATCCAGGTTTAGGTAAATTCATTAAAATGGGTTCCAATTTGGAAAATGGTGAAAAGCTGAGCAAAACTAATTTGAAATTGAAAAGAAAAGCTGATAAGAAGCGACACAAAGAAAAACGTAAAATAAGAAAATTGGAAAAATCGATGGTTCTTAAGCAAGAAACTGAAAAGAAGCAAAAGGAACCAGAGAAACCTCCACAAAACAATGGAAGATGTTTTACAGTTAGTGTTGCTTTGCCGGGATCTATTCTTGACAACGCGCAGTCTCCTGAACTGAGGACTTATCTTGCTGGACAGATTGCTCGCGCGTGTGTTATCTTTCAGGTGAAATTTGAGGTTTTTTAACATTTTATGTTTGGCTGAAGGTAAGTGTGAAAACCTGTCTAATCAATTGATGGGTTCTAACATGGTGTGGGTTGGTTGCACTTAGGGCTGTAGTTTTGACATTGACAACATACGCAACACTGTATTGTGTGGTTGGTTCATCATGTTTATTCCATGGGTTTTAAACTTGGAGCATATAAAAAATACAGAGGCATTAACACACGGGTAGAATAGAAAGGATATTCATGTTTATCTTTGTGAATGAAAAAACCAAGGGGGTTAACGATAGGCGAAAGGTGATCTGACGATTGCCTGTATGTTAACCCCCTTGGTTTTCCCATTCACTGGTATAATATCCAATCCCACATGTGGGGAGAAAAATAAGTAAAATATATTTTTATTTTCTGTCTATTTCAAATATTGCATCTCCGGTGGACCTTTGTACTAGAAGTACAAGTTTAATTTCATGTTTTTTTCATTGTGTATTAGGTTGATGAAATTATTGTATTTGATGAATCGGCTTCAAGTGGAAAAGAGTCGACCAAGGGGGATTTTAGTGGGGTTGGAAAACACGGGAATTGTAATGTCCAACTCGCAAGGATCCTGCAATATCTCGAGTGTCCCCAATATCTTCGAAAATCTTTCTTCCCAAAGCACAAAGATCTTCAGTACGCTGGGATATTGAACCCGCTGGACTGCCCCCACCATATGAGGAAATGCGATGATGCAAAGTACAGAGAAGGTGTCGTGTTGGATCGTCCTGTGAAAGCTGGCGAAGGATCCTTTGTCGACTGTGGAACTTTGAAAACCGTTAAAATCGATAAAGTTATACAGCCAAATATTAGAGTCACTGTCAGGATGAAAAAAGCTAAGAAGAAATTTCTTCTTGGAGAGGTGGTTCCCCCGCATTGTCCGCGCACTGAAGGGGGTATTTATTGGGGGTATAATATACGTCTCGCAAATTCACTTAGCTCTGCCATTGTCGAGTGTCCGTACTCAGACACTGGTAAATATGATTTAACTATTGGCACTTCAGAAAAGGGTAACCCTGTCAGCAAATTTAAAATGCCGAAATTCAAACATCTTCTTATTGTCTTTGGGGGGTTACAAGGTTTAGAAGTCGGACTCGAGTCAGATGAGGCACTAGATGGCGATATACAACTGCCTTTGTTATTCGATAGTTATTTGAACACTTGTCCGAACCAGGGAAGTCGTACAATCCGAACTGAAGAAGCAATTCTTGTCACTATGTCGGCTTTGTGGCCACAAATTTGCAACAACAATTTACAAATGTGAAGATCTGATTTATTCAATGAAATATAAATTACTCATGACTGTAGTACCATTTTTGCAGTATAAGTTAAATGTTTTGCACAAGGACACTTTAAAATACTGGTTTTGATACCGCAATCCTCGAGTTGGTGTTTTAATGCGTTAGCGGCAGCATTAAGTCATTTATGAGAAATTATGGGTGAAAGTTTAGTCAGCTAACAAGAAAAATAAACTGAAAAAAATGCTGCTCTACAGTTAATCCATGCTAATATGACTTCTTTTATAACAAGGGTACCGGTATATTATTAAACTCCTGTTGGGCACATCTTTTACAAAAATCCGATTTTAAATCAATGTACAATGAAATAATAAATATAAATACACAAGTACAGAAAGCTGTGTGTGCATGGGCAGGATGGGGAAAGTATAAACATAAAAACAATCTTATAAATATCGAAATATTACACAGATCGTACGTACTAAAACCACACCAGGTAATGTTAAAATAAATTTGCATATATCTGTCAGGGAAATTTTCTAAATTGTAAAATATTCGCTAAAATTTGTACAATTGCCTAGAATATATACATTTGCCTAGAATATAATACTATATGTTTGGGTATGTACCTTTTTGAAATAGTTTGCATATTAAGTGAAAGTACATGGGATTATTTAGCCAATGTTAATTAAATAAACTATTTTGCAGACAGCCAAAACGTCTTTAAAATTCCTGATTTTTAATGGTATCGAATTTGCTATTTGTATTATAAATTACGGGAGTTATTAACAATTGTATTGGCAGGATATTCCCCATTTATAAATATTAATTTCAATCCTTCTTCCAAAGCGAGGGGAATTCCCTCGGCGGCCGCGCTCTTGATCACTGTTGCCTGGTAACCAAGCACAGCTGCCTCGTTGTCATAGTGATCAGCGATTTTTCTTACGTCATCAGCTTGTAGTAAATTTCCGTGCAAATTCAAGTTTACGATCGAAGTCGGATCAACTTCGACAAGATCGGTTTTCGGTTTAAAAAACCCGACGGCGAACTTTAACCTCGACCCTGTAACCTCTGTTACCCCTAACCCGGCTAGTGGTGTCTCCGGGTAGTTAATTCCTTCCCTGGAAAACGACCGAGGATAGGATATTCATGTTTATGTACATAAATGGGAAAACCATGGGCGTTAACACACGAGCAATCGTCAGATCACCTCGTGTCCAGCGTCGGGTTACCTGAGCTATTGCAGTGTGTTGTGTATGATTCAAATGCTTCTTTAGTTTAGTAGAAGCCAATATCCCACTGAGATCAGGCAATGTCTGTTAAGTGCCAAGGACACAACCGACTCGCTATAATGTCTAGTTTTGAATCAGCAACCCCTCGGCTAAAATGCGGCACACTAACCCCAAAAGGGTCTAGACTCTAGAGACTAATCGGTCGGACTAGGTATAATTCGTCATAATCATCACGGTATTATGACGTAACACTCACCTGCATTCGTAATTGTTATCCGTCAGAATATGACTGGTGTCTTTTTCGTCATAGAATCTGTAAACAAATACGCTGTCATAATCGCGTATTTTTCAGGAAGCGGTTTTTCGTGAGCAAATTTACGTATATGCTGCGGTATAATACAACAAACAGTATCCTGTTTATTTTATATCTATGTTACTTATAATCTAAGTACTTTGAAACGAAAGATTGCGCAACAGATATCATTGTGTCGTAATAAACACTGTCGATAAGATTTCCATTCCCTGTCGTGTCTCTCCAGCGTGTTTGCAGCGGGACGAAGAATCTAAAATATGAATGGTTATTATGTCGACATAAATAATAATTACACAGTAATTAATAACCCAAACAGATTAACAAAATGCGTCTTGATTCGCGGTCCATTTATGTTATTGTTCTCTGCGGTTATGTGGTTTCCTGGCACAGAATAGGATATTCATGTTTATACCCGTGGTTGGAAAAATCAAGGGGGTTATCACACGGACAATCGTCAGACTCGCGCCCACTGTCGGGTTACCAGAGCTATTGCATTTTATTATGTATGATTCACACGTTCCTTCAATTTGTTAAAACCCATTAATCTACTGGATTCAGTCAAACTCAGAAGTCGTTACATCGAACCCGTAGATTAAAATAAACCTTACCAAACAGAATTTATATAAAATATATATAACACATTGCTATAGTTCCAGTAACTAGACTGGTAGCTATTATAATTTACTACAAGATTGAGAATACTTCAGTAGACTGAGATATCGCATATTTAATTGCTACTAATTTACTGATATCGCACATTCAGTTGACTACTAGACTGACACTTGTATTGGCACACGACATCAACTTACCTGTAGCTCATAAGATTCCAAAGCTTTGCATCGTTTGAGAAATTTCTCCGATTAATCGAGTTTGCCGCTTTCAACAGCCGACTAACGGACATTTTTGCGTGCTTCACACACACTGGTATCGCTTTTGCCTTCTGCAACTAATCGCCGACACTGCCACACGCGTCTTTATAAATACTGCGTGACGCATATTGCGTAATGCCACGTCAAAACATGATTTAGCCGGCTTATTAAAAGATATTTGCAAAGCATCATGCAACCACACCACAATGACCACCGGAAACGCAGCAACACGTCATATTGCGTAATGTTTTGTAACATTGCTTTGTGAGGTCGGACCAAACGGTGATTTCATCTTTCTATATCCCACTTTGCCAAGTACAATTTACACGATTATCTTAGTATTTGATACGGTATTGCTACCATAAAACCTGTATTTGATCGCCACCTCTAATAGAACGCCAATATAAAGAAAGGATTGAAAAATAGAGCGCCACCCTCTAAAACAGGGGTGGGCACACTTTCGGGGGCCAAAATTATTTCATTCTTAGATTGGCCAAGTGATCAAGCCTCCACTCACATATAGCTTGTCACTGTTGATAAAAAAACACTAAATTAAGAAACATTTTTTTACTTTCTAGTAACTGTGTTTCATTTGATGTTTTTTCTTTAATTAATTAAATTTATCTTCCCAACTTTCTGACCAGCTGGTCGAAAAATAGAGCGTCACCCTCTAATTTAGGGCCACCATAGGTACAGGTTTAAAAAATATAGCACCGTGGCGCTCAAATAGATGTTTTACAGAAACGGTCGTGTGACCAAATGGCTAATGCGACTGATCCATACAAAAGCGATCTTGGTGACGACCATTGGTTCGAAACTGGTTTGGTCCGGCCGGTTAGTTTGGCGGTTAAATGCGTCGCCTTTTAATCGAAAGGTTGCAGGTGAGGAATTCGTCGCCCACTAGTCGGTTGTGTCCAAGGGCAAAGCACTTTACCGACATTGCCTGTACCCAGCGGTTAAATGGGTTCTACCAAATTGAAGGAACGTGGCTATCATACACAATACACTGCAATAGCTTTGGTAACCCGACGGTGGGCGCGAGGTGATCTGACGATTGCTCGTGTGTTAACCCCCTTGGTTTTCCCACTCACGGGGATAAACATGAATATCCTATCCTAAACCTAGCCCGGTGAAAAAATAAAAGTTTTATTGTTTCTTGGTTCGGCGTTTGTGCAAATTTTAAACTGCGTTTGACTTTGTATGTTTATCATTGTTGGTGTTTTCATTTGCGTATTCTTTGTATTTGGTTTAATTGTAGGGGTAGAATGTGCTGGAAC
Source organism: Ciona savignyi (assembly GCA_000149265.1). Classification (NCBI taxonomy): domain Eukaryota; kingdom Metazoa; phylum Chordata; class Ascidiacea; order Phlebobranchia; family Cionidae; genus Ciona; species Ciona savignyi. Next base: position 2,824,950 of record CH003313.1, on the reverse strand, counting down.
TGTATGGCGTTTATTTTTTGGGGGGGAGGTGGTGGGCCGTTATACAGGTTATTAACCAAATCAGGAGGACAGCCATTGTAAATACCATGATGCTGTACCAACTACACCTCCCAACTAATAGGTCACAACAGTTCAGGTCGTTTCACTAATTTGGGTAACCAACCTGACCGATTAGTCTGGTAGGTTAGTGGGTCGCCTTTCAGCCAAAGAGTTGCAGATTCGAAACTGGTCGCTAGCTAGTCGGTTGTGTCCTTGAGCCAGGCACTAAACGGACATTCTCTGAACCAGCGGATTAATGGGTTCTACTAAATTGAATGAACGTGTAATTCATACATAACACATTGCAATAGCTCCAGTAACCAGACGATGGGCGCGAGGTAATCGACGATTGCCCGTGTGTTTACACGGGATAAACATGAATCTTTTATTCTAAATAATTTAAAACTTATATGGATAGATCATGGAAGTGTATTTGATACGCAGAGAAAAGTAGGAATGGATAGAAAAAATAAAGGAAATTAATCACAAGCGGAAAAACTGGAAATTCAAAAAGTTAATGATTTTGTTTTTTGTTTAATCGTCTTTGGATGGCTGCCTGTTTCTTTCGCTCGATTTCAGAAGCTGTACATCTTTGCGAGGAACTTCTTATGGTAGGTGATTGCGATTTGACCTCCGGTTTTGATGGGTTTGAATTGGTTCTTGCCTCGTTTTTAGCAATCTGAGATTCGGTTAATTCGGCCGCTTGCAGTAGTAGTTCATCGTCTTCTGACGAACAATTTGTGACGTCATCAACAGTGTTTATGACGTTACCAACAGTGGTTGGATTTGATTTCGTAATTTTCACACTTTGCAGCTGCTTTATTGGCGCTTGCTTCGGAGATGCGGCTTTACGACTTGTCTGCGCGGTTTGATGAGTTGACGAAAACGGTGAATTTGATTTACTAAAATTGGTTATCGTTTTTGGGTTTAAATTCATATTTTTTGACACTTTCGTTTCCACGGTTTTAGTGCCATGAAGGCTGCTATGAATATTTCGGACCGATTCGCTCTTTCGATCGTGAAAAATATTCGTGTGAGATTCAACCTGTTTTGATTGTGGTCGACTCTGAACAAAACTTGCTTTAGACTGGTTTACCACGCAACATTTTGTTACAGTTACATTAGTTTGAAATGGATTAAAAGTGCTATGTGTCTTAGAGTTTGTGGGACTATTCTTTTGATCTAATGTTTTTGCTACACCTATGTTTGAATGGCTATTACTTGGTTTCGATACATTCAATGACGTCGTCAATTTGGCTGAGTTTAACGGAGTTTGTTTTTCATTTGCAGGGGCCGACCTAATTTCTTGTTTGGTGGATTTGCCAGCTGGAGCTTTAATGTCTTCGATCCAACTATCATCCATGACTAGTTGTGACAACACATCATCCGGAATACTGATATTCGGAAACACTTTGGTTTCCCGCTGCGGAGTTTGCCTTTTGTCTTGTGTTTTCTTCTTTGTGGGAGCTTTCTTGCTTTTTTGGGAGAAATTTGTCATGAACAGTTGCATACAATTGTCCACTTCGTTACTTTGACGTGGATTTGCCTTGTTAATGGGAGTCACTCCAAGATTATTTGATTGATGACATGGCAACAGAACCTTCGGTTTCAAGTGTTTGATTGCTGACTTTGATTCGATATGATTGACAGGCATTTTTTGATTGACAGGTTTCACACGATTGACAGATTGGTCTTGCATAGGTGTGCTGGTCTTGTTTACCGGTCGGTTTGGACTTTTATATGCTTTCATAATCTCATCTGCATGTCGGATAAATGAATCATCAAACAAATCATCGTCAGACAACCCAGAATCATCCATCACAGGGATATCTGCGCAAAAGTCCGTCAGATTAGTCTGGTGGTTTAGTGTGTTGCCTTTTACCTTAAGGGTTGCAGGTTCGAAACTGGTCGCTAGCTAGTCAGTTGTATCCTTGGGCAAGGCACTTAACGAACATTTCCCGAACCCAGTTAAACAATGGGTTTATACTTAACACACTGCAATAGCTCTGGTAACCCAACGGTGGGCGCGAGGTAATCTGATGATTGTCCCCTTGCGTTTTCCCAGGATATCCTATGCTATCTTAAGATGTTATATCGAAAACTACTACATAAATAATGATTTTAAAATAGCACACAAATATGTCGGAAATGTTAAGAAGTGACGACTCTTGGGCATTAAAGAATTACTTCACTGTAAACACAAAATATTGACCATTGCCCATGTTATATTGCCTCAACCCATGCATTATGTTTAGCTAGGTGGGAAGGGTAAATTATCCGTTAAAAGGTCTTTTTAAACCGGGGCAAAAATTATTTTATTCTTAGACTGATGAGCAAGTAATCAAGCAGCCACTCAAATATAGTTTGCCACTGTTGATAAAAACTAAGAAAACGGTACATTACTGGTTAAAACCATAAAATACTGTTGCGACGTACAAATATAGGTGTGAAATTATAATTTAGCTGTGACATTGTTATTTAATCTTGCAAAATGTTGATACCATCTCGCAGGCCAGATTAAAGATCCGGCGATCCGGATTTGACCATGTCTGTTTTAGATAAAAAATGTTTTAAAAGAACCCTTACCAGCATTGTGATGTAAGCAAAGTGTGTATGATGTTACCATGATATGCAACCCAAATTGCTTATTATTGTGTATAACAGGAAACAGCAGTTTAGGCTGGACACATAATTATGCACACTAGTGAGTGTACGCACATAAATAAACAAACACCGAACCACCAGCTAATGAGTGTGTGTGTGAGAACCCAGATTTGTGTGCATTTGATCCAGTTAAGTGTGTCAAAATTAAAAAATTAAAAACTGTTAAAAGTTATACACATCACTATGCTGCTATAGCTTTTGAATTCAAATATAATTAGCCCTGTACTATGGGCGATCTTAGCTACATAAGATATAAACGACACGTAATAATTTCAGCACATCTCCATTCACTAACAGCATAGACACCATACAGTGTAATATACAGGTATTTACCTAGGATTGGTTCAGTGTCTTCCAGGGTCGCCAATGGGGAATCCAGATCTTCACCTTGGCCTGACATCTCAAACACTAAATCCATCGAGTTATGGATATTTTCTTCAACAAAATAATGGAATAATTATGGAGTATGAGTGGGCACACTTTTTGAATCAGGGGCCAAAATTATTTCATTTTTAGACAGGAGGGCAAAATCAAGCTGCCACTCACATATAGTTTGTCACTAATAATAAAAAAACATTAAACTAAGAAATACAGTACAATACTGGTTAAATCAGAAAGCACTGTTGCATCAAGCAACGCACAAATTTAGCTATGACATCACTATTTAGTCTTGTAACGACGATTATATACAACAGCTGGATTTGGCACATGTCTGTTATAGACTGTAGTGTTTCGTATGTCAGCTGTTAAATCGTAATTGAGCTTTCGCGATAACATTTGGCTGGCCAGAATAAAAGACCCGACGGGCCGGATTTGGCCCATATCTGTTATAGACTGTAGGCCTAGTGTTTCGTATGTCAGTTCACTCATATAGGGTGGTTAGAATATTAAAAAGCATGCGTTAACTTAAAAAGGAGCAAAGTGAATAAGACATGTGTTAATTGCAATACTATTTTTTTTTAATAATCAAATTAAAAAATAATGTGTTGTCTCTTCCTTACCCCAAAATTATACTGAATCTCTAATTACTAAATGATCGCTTGGAGGGTGAGGAAAATAGTTAGGATTAGGGTTCCAAGTAATTCAAGCGCTCCAAGCGATTCTGTTGTAATTAGAGGCAACCAAATTAATACGTCTAAATTCCACAAAATATAAACCTCACCGTTATTGTTGTGTTTAAATTTAGTAAGATCGCTGATCAGTTTTCGCGCGATTTCGTAACTTTTCACGTTGTTGTCTTCATTATGAATAATCTTGGGTTTCTGAAAATAACCATCGCCATTTTTCAATTTTTATTTAACACTGGATTAATGCAAACATAATGCGACACAGAACCAGAAAAATGGTATTCTTCATGTAATCAACATAGTAAAAGTGGTGATTTGATAAAGTAATAAAGCCTTAGGTGGATAACTGCATGATTCATTATGATAAGGGAAGTCTTTGAAAACTGTATAGGCCTATCTAATGTTGTTGTCAAACTACATTAGAGTAGGTACAATATGCATAGTGCATAAAAACTTGTAAATCCTTTTTATGTTTTCTGCATTATATGCATTTAGTAAAGTAATGTACTACAAATACAGTTAGAACAGAGTTATAAGAACAATAGTTTGTTTCTCAAATAAATTTGTTATTTTTGCACCAAAGGCGTATCTACCTGCAACTATTATGTTGAAATATAACTATTATGTTGTACCGATAGTTACCTTGGGTTTAAATTTGTATTCTGGTGTCATTTTCCGTTGTGTCGCATAATCTCCTGAATTGGGCACTACAAAGAATAAATATTAAATGATATTAGTGAACAGAATTACATGGTACAGAATTGGAAAGGGTTAAATTGTGTCTGGCTTTCACTGGGTTCAAGCAATAACCATTAAGCACCTTGTCAATTAAAAAAAAAATCCTACGCCAGTGGGTTATCTTTGCTTGCAGAGAAAAAAGGAATGACAGTTCACTACTATACAATGAACTACCTAATTAAACTTTTGGGTAGGAGGTAAATAGATTATTGGGCAACTTTTAAGGTGACAACTAACGCAATGTGTTTTTTAGATACCAGTACAACACACATACAGAAAACATTGTTTTTTTCTTGGTGTAAGAACTTTTATTTAAATTTAACAAGGATAGGATGTTTATCCCCTTGAAGGAAAACACACATGGCGATCAGATCTGGCAGACGTCATTTGTTGAATTAACGAAGCTATTGCACTGTGTTGTGTATGATTTACACAATTCTTCAATTTAGTAGAAACAATGAATCCGCTGGGTTCATGCAATGTCAGTGAAGTGCCTTGCCCAAAGACACAACCAATTAGCTAGCAACCAGTTTCGAATCTGCAACACTTTTACTGAAAGGCGGCGCACTGACCCACCAGACTATTATTTGCTGCATTATGCATGACTTTGACATGGATAGTTTTTTCGTCAAAATTGGTCATTCGCCTCGTATTGGCAGGTAACTATTCTTGCTGAGTGTTTTATGTAACAAATGCAATGCCTTTGCAAAATAAAAAGTATCGGTATCGAATTAAATTTTGAATTAAAGCTGTAAAAAAAAATGTATGTGTGAAATTGTTTAAAAAGTTTGAGTCAATATTTTAAAAAAGTCGCCCACGTCGAACATATATGGTAATATGAACTCTTCAGTATCATAGGGCTGCAGAGTCAAAGTGTTACTCTGCTAAGACCCCGTATGGAAAGTACGTCAATTTTCGCCGAGATCTCGAGTGTGCACGCGCCAAATATTTAAGTGTGCAGTGTGCAAACGTCCAAACGTGCACACTTCAAGTGTGCACACAATCTCCCTTTTATTACTGTTTTACCAAAATCTTAAACAAACATATTATTCTATCCTAAATCTATCGTGTCCGTCAGCTAATATATCTATCTACGTAACATAGGGTCGCCTAAATAACAAAAAATGTACTGACAGTAAATTACCCGAGGTTCAGAGGTAGGTTTACAGTAAATTACCCGAGGTCCAAAGGTAGGTTTACGAGTGTGCAAAGACGCAGGGAAAAAAAACTCGAGTGTGCAGCTGACGTACTTTCCATACCGGGCTAACACAATATCAACTACGCTTACTTTGGTATCTTTTCCATGCGGTTGGAGTTGGTGATCCACAATCCCACCCGACTTCAACGTCATTCATCATTTGTGAAGCACTGTCGTCCATATTTCAAAAGAACATTAAATTCCTTCATGAATCAGAATAAATACAAAACATTGCCAGCTGTATGAAATACATTTAAATATTTACACTCTACTAAAACCCATCGTTTAGATGCATTGTGAAAATAAACTTTCAACTTTGGCGCACTAAATCAGAAATTTTGCTGTATTTTATCATTATAAAATATCTAAAACTTAATACTAACTTGTTTTTTAAACCAAGAATTTGTTTTTTATACTGCAAACTGACGTGTTTTTATTGAAGAAACATTCATTAAAACCTTCACATTATCTGGAATAAGCACTCGCGCCGTTTACGCATGACTGGTGTTGATTTGTTTAGTTTGTGGAAAATGTGTTTTTCTTTTAGGAATCATTCTAGTTTTAACTAACTGAATATAACAACAAAGATCAGAGTTTTTTAATTATCCACCTGAACTATGGATTTCAACGCAGACCACTTAAAGCGATTGCACTTAGCTCACAAACAAGCGTCGTTAGAAGCTAAACAGCAATTGAAACACTGGTACACAACCACATTGATGGAATTTTATCTTTGTTGTAAAAAGTATTGGGTATTATTTCCGAATGTTACACATTTATACAATATTCATGTTGCGTTGTGTAAAACAAAGTAAAAATATCTAGAATGATTTTCCTTTACTCATAACAAAATTCTGATGATTGCCTGTGTGTTAACCTCCTTGATTTTCTCATTCTCAGTGATAAACATGAATATCCTATTCTATGAGTATGGGGTATGCAGACTGTATCTAACCATTCCCTGTAATTAAGATATTGAATACTATTTACGTAATAATCCCGCCCACCAAGAACTTTATTTTCCCACAACTGGCCTGCTGACAAGAGAAGTTGCTCACACCCGTTTTAATCGAATCATTTTCACAGGGAAGGTGTAAAATCGGATTATGAAAACCTAGCACAACGATTAGACACTTTACCGGACAAAATGAGTTATGATATCATGGTACGTTTTAACTATATTTTGGTGGGCAACACTAAAAAGATGAAAAGAGTAAAGGAATGAACCTGCTCACTAAAACTATGGGAACTAATTCTAACCCTGCTCTAAACACTAATCTCAATCCCAGAACTAAACCTAACCATATGTTTAAAATTAACTCTAATGCCCTAATCTTCATTTTAGTGTGCAGTTTTCCTATTTCCCTTTTGGTTTTACCCTATTTGGGTTTCTGGTTTGACATCACTTTTGTTTGACAAGGAAATCAAGCTGTGCAGTTACATTTGGAAGGTGCTTCCCATAAAGCATAACTTTGGTTTATATGATTTAGTCCGGCCCATTGGTCTAACGGTTAAGTGCGTCGCCTTTCAATCGAAAGGTTGCAGGTGCGAAACTGGTCGCTAGCTAGTCGGTTGTGTCGTTGGGCAAGGCACTTTACAGACATTGCCTGAACCCAGCGGATTAATGGGTTCTACCAAATTGAAGGAATGTGTCTACCATATACAAGACACTGCAATAGCTCCGGTAACCCGACGATGGGCGCGAGGTGATCTGACGGGGATAGAGATGAATATCCTATCCTATTTTAACAAGTTAAACAAAACTTCCTTTTTTGTAAAACAATTTTTGTAAGACACATAGATTTTCATAAGAGACAGAGTACTGGACTCATAGAGAAAAAGTAACTAATGACTTAGAATTCTTTATGTGATACAGTTCTTTTAAATGTTTTTTATTTATTTAATACCATATTCTTTCAAATTACTACAGGTTTGCTTGGAGGGTAAGGGTTCCCAGAGTTCGATCTAAGCGCTAAAATTGCCCCATATTCCATATTAAATAGCTCCTACCAACTTACTGTGGGTAGGAGGTATTCTTTTTATGTTCTGTCCAACCAGTAACTTTCAGTTCATAAAACACACAGGTTCCGTTTGGACCATTGGCCTTCTCACCAGGGAAGCTGGTTCACACAAACGAGTTGCTGGTTCATTTGGGCGATTCCTGGTTTTCTGAGGTCACATGCAAGCAAGTACGGAACTATTTTGGTTGTTTGTTGTATGGCAATAATCTGTGTCGGTGTTATTGCTTACATGTGTGGTTGATAGAGCACAAAATGTATTAATAATAATGTAACATTAACTAGCAACACATTGTAATTTAATAGGATAGGACAGGATATTTATGTTTATTCCCGTGAATAGAAAAACCAAGGGAGTTAAAATACGGGCAATCAGAAGATCACCTCGCGCCCATCGTCGGGTTACCATAGCTATTGCAGTGTGTTGTGTATAATTCACATGTTCTTTTAATTTAGAAAAGCCCATTAATCCACTTGGTTCAAGCAATGCCGGTATAAGACTTGAATCAGTCAATTTGTTTTAAAATGTTTCCGGTAAAATTTCATTGCATTTCAGCTTGAAAAAATGCAAGATACTGTTTTTTTTCCAGGGGTTAAAGATAATCGATCACAGAATGACAGCTGTAAATAAACACATTGATGATCTCGGTCTTACTATCACCAACCTGGAAAAGAAAAATGAATTTTCCCAAAATTTGAAAAATGATGGTGGAGATGCTATGAATTCGATCGAAATAAAAGAGGTGAACAGGATTACAATTAACTATTGTGGGAGATCTTATTTATCCCTGGGATGTAAACACCTAGACAATGTTTTATAACAAAACTATTTTATTTAACTTAAATATTCAATATATTCATTGCGTTTGATATGACAATAAATTTAATTTTACCCAAATGTGAACATACAGAAAATTCCCAGTAGATTTTACCCAATGCGAATCTAACCGCTATTTCACCCAATGTTAACCCACAGGAAGTCCCCAATGAATATTTACACCCAAGTCGACGAAAACGAATCAGTCGAGTCAAGCAGGCTTCACCTGTTCAAAAGAAAGTGGTCGAAAACACTTGTAAGCAAACAACGCTGATGGAAGAAAAGAAAAAATCTGTTGATGATGTAAACATTTCTTTTTATTTTGGTATTTTTTTTACAAATCTTAGAAAATGTCATCCTATTGTACATATATTGAGATGATTTAGTCTATTTTGATTTGGATAATAAAATGGCAAATCAAAATTTTTAGACATATTTATTGGTTTGAAAAGGGTCGGATAGGATATTCATGTTTATACCCTTGAGAAGGAATATGCAAGAAGCGTTACCAGCATTAACACACATGCAATAGTCAGATCACGTCATGTCCATCGTCGGGTTACTGGAGCTATTGCAGTGTGTTATGTATGATTGTGTGTTATTTAACCTTGCCCAATGCCCAACCGACTAGCTACCAACCAGTTTCAAACTTGCAATCTTTCGACTAAAAGGCGACACACTAAACCACCAGACTAATTAGTTGGATATACTAAATTAACCTTATCTGTACTCTGTAGTAGCAACTTTCACTGTTAAAAACAAACCCTATGTAAATACACATTTTAAAAATATGATTTCCATGTAGTGTTTCCATGATAAAGCATTGTTGTCACGCTTGGATGAACTTGAAAAGCTAGAAGAAGAGGAGCATAGGATTTTGTTGTAAGTAATATATAAATATAGGTTGTATGCCAAACAATTCAATTATTTATGAATGTGCAATGTAGTGTAATAACCTTTGCTGTGAAACAAGTCTACATTGCATTATTTTCTTTATTTATCAGTTATCCAACACAGAATAAATGGTTTAATGTGAATTTCCTTTTACTTACATTGTACATTTTCATTGTACAACTTATGATCAATCTATATGTTTGTTCATGTTTAAATAAATTAAAGGTCTGAAAAACCTTTTGTTTCTTTGTAATTGGCATACTGGCATTTAAGAAATGTTGTGTCAAACTGTTAGATATCAAATATAGAAGCAAATATCCAGGATTATTTTAGTTTCTGTTTAAACATAATATTTGAATTCAGAGAAAAAGAGCCCGAAGTCAAGTTGAACCCTGATGAACCCGCGACCTCTGGGGTTAAGAGGGTCAGCTGGGGTTCAAAGGTCATTAAAGGTCGCACGGCTGAAAGTGATGACTCAGATGATGATGATGTTATAAACACAACGACAATAAGGTTTCAACACTCGAAAATACCATCACAGTCCAGCAATACAAGCGAAGAGGTATGACTGGGGTCGGGAAGGGTCAACATCAGGGGTGGGCACACTTTTGAATCAGGGGCCAAAATTATATCGTTCTTAGAATGGCGGCCAAGTGATCTAGGCCACTTACAAATAGTTTTTCACTGTTGATAAAAACATTTAACTAAGAAATAGAGTACATTACTGGTTAAAACCAAAAAGAACTGTTGCGTCAAGCAGCACACAAATAAGCTATGACATCATAATTTAGCCCTGCCATTGGTATTTAGTCTTGCAACATGTCGGTAGCATCGAACGGGCTAGATTTGGTAGTTAGCCGCAGTTTGTACATGTCTGGTCTACAACAATACCGCGGGTTAAGACAGGGATAGTTTGGTTGAGTCCAGCACACAATTGGAGGTTAAAGCGGAAATAGGTGTTCCGCATAGGTTTGTGGTGTCACTGAACTGTTTTTTTAATTATTTGGCAGAGTTGCAACATTACTTCTCCAGCGGATATTGGGAAAACAGCAAGAAAACCAAAGTCTATTCTAAAACCATCAACTAAGCATAATCTTGAAACTGATGGTCCCGAATTTAGTACAGAAAAGCACAATTCAAGAACTGTAAAACATGAAGTCGTTCATCATGACAAATTAGAGGTAATTTACGAATTCCCATTCTTACAATGTTCATTATGTTGGCTTTTGCTAACCGCTGTTGTATTGACTTGGTTGCATTTGTGATAGACCTTGGTCCATTTGACTTGATTTTTTGGAAAATAAGGAAAATATTGATCGTAACTTAAAAATCCGACTGATTTGTTTGGTGGGATAGTGTGTTGCCTTTTAAGCTGTAGGGTTGGTTGCAGATTCAAAACTGGTCACCAGCTAGTCAGTTGTGTAATTGGGCAAGGCAGTTAATGGACATTGCTTAAATCCAGCATATCAATGGGTTTTAGGAAACGAAGGAAATATGTCAATCTTAATCATACACAACACTGCAATAGCTCCGGTAACCCAACGGTGGGCTGGAGGTGATCTGACGATTGCCCGTGTGTTAACCCCCTTGCGTTTTCCCATTCACTAGGATAAACATGCATATCTTATCCTGTTCCAAACTGACTATTTATTCCAGACACCAATATCAGATGTCGTTCAAGAGCATGTAAACAACAACCTACCAGCAGCTAATTTAGCTACGAAAACGACCGGTTTCCAAATTTAAAGCATCAAGGATGAAATAATCTTGATTTTCTACTTTTCTTTTTTATTTAATGCAATCACTTCCATCGTGCTTTGTAATACAAGTGACGTATTCAAATATAGTTGTGGATTCCTTGAACACGACATTGCGCTATAAGTTTGTTGTACATTGGCACCTGTGACATTTGCTTTTTTTGACGAAGCCAAGTTTCAAACTTATGATGGGCTCGTCACCAGGACCGTTTTTAAATAGGTTTTGTATTGGTCGCGTTAACAATTTAGCCACACGACCGTGCAAGTGAGGTATGCTTTTTTATAACGATCCCGATTAGCTTGAAGACGGGGCTCAGTAACGTATATGCGTCTCTAGGATAATTGTAAAATGTACAGACATAGCTCTTGACCTTTCAACTTCGCTACAAATGCTAATCCAGCTTAACTAAAACGGAATCGCAAATACTAAGGTAAATTATTGGCCGTCGTCAAAAACGTAAAGAATGCTTTGTTAAAAACGACTAGTTATGAAGCTGTGTTTGATATTATCTAAATAATTTAAGCCACTGCGGGATGATGTAACATTGTATAGTTAAGCTTGCTCTTCTAAGCTAATCTTAAAATCGTCATATTTTTAAGGCTGTTTTCATAATTGTGGTTCGCGTAATCATTGGCATAATCACATAATGATTGATTGTATCGTCCTCTTATGACTTGTTGAGCTGGACGAATAAGCAATAAATTTGATTTTATTGAAAAGCGCAGATAAAGTAAAACACGAACAAGTCGGTTATTTAGTTGCATGGTGGTAATGTTGTCCTTTGCACTTCCGTGTTCTCTCCGGGGCATCCTGACCCTGAGCACAATCTGTGTTGGAAGTTGTTGGTAAGTTAGATAAGGCAATAATGTCGCACAATTCGGGGTTATTTGTATATTAAATAGAAAGCAAACTTAGGATAGGAGATTCATGTTTATTCCTGTAAATGGGAAAACCAAGGGAGTTAACACACGAGCAATCGTCAGGTCGCCTTGCGCCCATTGTCGGGTTACCGAAGCTATTGCAGTGTGTTGTGTATGATTCACACATTACTTCATTTTGGTAGAATCCGTTAATCCACTAAGTTCAGGCAAGGTCTGTTAAGTGCCTTGCCCAAAGACCCATCCAACTAGCTAGCGACTAGTTTTGAACATGAAACCCTTAAGCTGAAAGGCAGCACACTTAACCACCAGACTAATCGACCAGGCATATTACACATAACCACCTATGCAACTTACCGCATTATCATGCGCAAGGTAGGACCGCATGACTCCGCAAAATCGCTCCAGCGAGACCACTGCAGCCTATTAGGAGACGGTGATTCGCAGTTTGAATATTCAAACGCCGAGCCTGTTAATAAATATAACTGTAGCTTGTTTACGAACGAGTTAATGAATCACTTTAACTATGTAATAAATCACGAATCACTTCATAACGATGCAATAAACCTTTAATACGAATGTTTCAAGATTGGACTGACAAATACAAAAGTGTTAAGCATTATAGAAAATTTTATAGGATACGAATATATGGCATATAAAAGATGAAGCCTTAGACAACTAGACACTTCAAAATCTCACTGTCAAATCTCACTTAAAAACGCACCTCTGCTTACCCTGGCAATTGTTGTTTTTTTCCGGGATTCCACCGTTACAATTCCTTTCCCTCTTCCTCAGCGAGCAGCTGCCCCACGAACCCCAGTTAAACCAACCAGCTGGTATGCAGCTGCTACTGGCGCAGTCCCTGACCTCGAAGTCGGGGCCGTTGCACCCTTGTTGTCCAGGGGAACCCCCTTGACACCTCCTACGTCGATTCTGGTTATTCCCCCTCACCCCGCATCGAACATGCGGACACCGGGACCAGTTTTCCCAATTCGTCCACCTTGCTAAAAAATAGTACAAGCAAATAAAAAACCTTGCATTTTAGGTTTTCACAATTCCAATAAAGTATTTACAAAAAAAGAGAGTTTGCTAAAAAAAGATCTTTGTAACAACTGTCGGGGAAATATAGCATAGTGCCTGTAAGGCGAAGAACCGTCAAACATACTTTTGCTGGGTCAGTTGCTTGGGGAAACAGGGGAAAACCCGCAACATAAACAGGAATATCCTATCCTCTAGTTGACCATGTCGACTAAAAAAAACGCTCTATATAAATGGCTTGCGATTAGGCCAACAATTAACCAATCAATCTGTTTTAAAGAATATTTGTTGAGTGTTCTCTTTTTACCTCTAACTTGCTGCACACACGGTGTCCCCGTCCAGCAGTTCTCCGTGTGCACCGACTTCCCCATAACATTCCGGACTCCCAGGGGAACCACCTTCGCACCGACGTGTCTTCCTTCGCACGGAAGTCCCGCACGACCCCGTGCAGTCGCTCAACATCGACCATTCACTCCAACGACCGCAGCTTCTTGTGCATTGCTGAATGGGATTTTTTTTATTTCGTATAAACACCCATTCGAAATTGCATTTAACTGAGTTTCGTTTATTCATTTTTACTTTAGTATTAAATAGCAGCAAATGCGAAATAACAATAATGTGCAAACAAAGTTTAATTCAAACCAAACAATATATAAATGTCGATGCAAATTAATACCGTCTGCTTTTTTTAGTTTAAACACTCCTCTTCAGGGCTTTATATCGTCGTAATTCGGTAACCCAACAGTGGGTGCGAGGTAATCTGATGATTGCCCGTGTGTTAACCCCCTGGTTTTTCAATTCATGGAGATAAAGATCCTGTCTTATCCTAATCATAACCACAACTTCCACCACCCCACAATAGATATAACATCATCCTCAAAATGATTCTTACCTCACGTTCTATTGCAGGACCCGGACATGCAGCACCACCTGCTTGCCCAACACGACAATATCTTCTACGGATACGCACCGCAGTTTGGTGGCACTGCGCATGACATTGCTCCCAACTTGTCCATTCCGACCAACCTCGGGATCGAGACACTACAATTTGATTTTAATAATTTTTTTAACCAAGCCAAGTTTCGAATTCATGATTGGTTTGTCACTAGGACTGTTTTTATAAGTTGATGTATGTATCGGTCACGCTAATCATTCGGCCACATAACCGTTTTGTAAGATTTGTAATTATCTTCCATAAACTATCTGATGCTAATGGTAACTTGTCTGCTGGGGTTCAATAGTGTCATGTTATATCGAATGTGCAGGGACGGGCACAGTTTATTTTAATCAGTGACCAAAATTATATGATGAAGCAGCTACTTACATATAGTATGTCACTGCTGATAAAAAACTAAGAAATATGGTATATTACTGGTTAAAACCAGAAAGATCTGTTGCGTCAGCGATGCACAAAAATAGCCGTGACATAACTTTTTAGTCTTGCAACAAGTCATTAACATCCGGCGGGCAAGAATAAAAGATGTGGCTCGCGGTCCAGTTTGGTTTAGAGGAATATATCTTAACGCCATTTAGGAGTGGTTTGCTTGTACCTTGACGTACCATAATTAAAAAAAATAAAAAGCATAGAAAAGTGCCAGAAAAATGCGATTGGATCACAGCAATTTAGCTGAAATACCCTGCGCATTAAGCACTCTATCGCATCACTTTATTAGTAAGTTTTGCCACTGTCAATATCTAGTTGAGCTTACCACACATTTTGTGCTGCGTGTTCCCACTTGTGCAACCTCCTTGATTCTGCTGTTGACCATCAACACGCTGACTGCATAACCTGTTCTCACTTCTGGTGGTTCCCCGACAACCGGTCCACTGACCCCAGGTGTAAAAGTGGCAATTGCTCGGCTGGCAGCTCTGCACAATATATGGTCTTGATAAGAGAGAAATATGATGATGATTGATTGGCAATAGTCAGATACCCGAGCTATTGCAGTGTGTTGTGTATGATTGAGAATTTGAGACGTTCCTTCAATTTTGTAGAAACCATTAATCCACTGGGCTCAGGTAATGTCCGTTAAGTGCCTTGCCCAAGGACACAACCTAATAGCTAGCGACCAGTTTCGAACCTGTAACCCTTCGGCTGAAAGCATCACACTAACCCACCAGACAAATCAGACGACGGTGAGTTGATGCATTCCCGCTGATTTGCAACGATTAAATTTATAAACTTAAATTAAATTTATAAAGGGTATAAATTGTCAATTGTCACATAAACCTGTTCTTCTTGCTCTGATCCAGGACAGAGGTCCTGCCCGGGGATTCCCCCTGTACATTGACGTATGCGTATCTGTGTGCCTTGCTCCCCACATCTGGCTGAACAGCTGCCCCACGGGGACCATGGTGTCCACCCACGCAATGCTGTGAACAAGGAGCTGATTAGTCTGGTGGGTTAATATAAATATGGCACCTTTAAGCTTTGGAAGTTTGAAACTGGTCGCTAGCCTTGCGCAAGACACTAACGGACGTTGTCTGCCCCAGTGGATTAATGGGTTCTACCAAATTAAAGGAACTAGTAAATCATACAGCACCACACTGCAATAATTTCAGTAACCCGGCGGTGGGCGCAAAATAATTTAACGAATGGCAATGTGTTAACCCCCTTGCACTTCGCATTCATGGGATAAAGTTTAATATCCTTGATTTTCTTTGAAATAATAAATATACTTTTATAAAAAAAACTCAAAGGACGGGCAGTTTAATTAAATAACCAAACTAAAAAACAAAATAGCTTAGTTCAATTAGAATTAACCACATGTAGTGTAAAAGCTTACTCTGGTTGGAGGAAGATAGGATTTGGTTGCAAATAGCTGCTGCCTTCCCAACATTGGAACTAGGTAGCGACATTGCTTCCAGACGTTCAGGCCACTTTAACACACCGATCTGACTAGTGTTTTTCTTCAGAACACAATCTCCCGTTGGGAAACTATCGGATGGATAAACGGGTTAAATTTTTCCATGCATTTTACTGCAACAACTCCGTAGTTAGACAATACTGTCTTATGCAGACATGGGCAAACTACAAATCCGACTTGTCGGGTGTGTAAATTTGGCCGATGTTATCGACAAGTCTAAATGATGATGTCACAGCCAAATTATAAGGTCTCAGCTATATTTGTGCATTGCTTGCTATATTTTTGTGGCGCTTGCTGTATATGACAGTCACTTGGCCCGCCATTCTAAGAATGAAATAATTTTGGATCCTGGTTTCCCCCTGGTCTTGAGATTAATTTAACACAAAAGGATAGATGGAATGGATTACGCATGTCATCCTTTTGTGTATAAAACAATGACCGTTTTTATTAAAATCGAACCTACGATTGAAATGAGGAACGATGAAAAATACTTTTTAAAACATTAGTATTATTATCATCACAACCTGCACTTTGCGTGGTCCCGTACGAATTCAATGAGTTCATCGGAGTTTACTTCACGTCCGCCGCTTGATTGGATGTGTCTATCAAAACAACTTTGGAACGATCCCCCAGCGTTTTGCCCGGTGCTCCGTCGTGGTCGGCTTTGGGATGCCAGCACCTTAACTATTGAGAAAATATACTTTGGTATACATTGTTTATAATCTAATACCTTTTCTAAGGAGACATACCCAAATGAATAAATTTTGCGTAACGACTTTGCGCTGTATATCCCACACAAGTTACTCAGATGTTTTAAGATTTTCGTTGTCACCCTACACCAGGTGTTGGCAACCCCTGGCACTTGTGACCAAAGCGGGACGCGAGAGGATTTGGCATGCCACATGATTTTTATCATGGAAACTCTTATTTAAAACAAATGGACTCCAGCACTCGTCACAATGTAGCAATTAAATTCTTAATATATTTGCGAACATACCACTTTAATATTCAATAGTTTTATTTCCAGATCTAATAAGTACAAATTTACATGGAATAATTAAAAATTGGAATGTGACAGTAATAACAAAGCTTAAGCTTAAATTGAATTTGTTTGGTGGATAAACAGATGAAAGACAGACACGTTTGTGTGATAGGTATGGGCGTGAATACATTCCTGTGTGGATATACAGATGAAGCAGTAGACTCCCTTGTCTAAGGCTAAGCGAATTGGCATACCTTGTTTAATACTTAGACATCCGCAAATATTCTATAGGCAGATAGGAAGTGTAATTTTAATATTGCATACAGAACTTTTGAATAGTTCCTCTCAGGATGAATTGGTTATTTTAACAGAACATGTTACGTAAGAGAATAATTTGTATACAATGGGTTAGCAAAGGTGTATCACCTGATACCTGCTGGCTGTCGTCTTTTGTGTCCTTGGGCAAGGCTCTTAACAGACCTCGCCTGAACCCAGTAGATTAATGGTTTCTACTAAATTAAAGGAATGTGTGAATCATACACAACACACTGCAATAGCTGCGGTAACCAAACGGTGGGCGCGTGAGGCGGTCTGACGATTTCCCTTGTGTTAACCCCCTTGGTTTTCCCACTCATGGGGATAAACATAAATATTCTATCATACGCATCACCTTACCTTCTGGGCAGCAGAAACGGACCTTGTAATCCTCGCAAAACTCCAAATTTTCTTGATCGGAATTCTGACAGGAAAATCCTTGCAAACTTAATTGCACATTTTGCCCTGCAGCTCTGTAGTTGGTTCCGTTAACTAGCGCCACATTGACATCACTTGGGTGTTGGCATACTTCTGGATACTGGCTTCTTATGCGACTTAAAGATTCGTTATCACTTCCAGTGTCCGGTGTGTCCACATTGTAATATTGGGTCCATTCGTTGCCCGGGCACTTGGGTACTGGAACAAAAAGCACATGGTTTTAATCGATGATGATTGGTAGATTTTATTGTATTTATTGTAGGTAGATTTTATTTTATGGTTGGAAGATTTTTCTATTGTATACAACACAAAACAAAAGGTCTAACGACTAGATTAAGGGAATATGAAGATTCTCTATGTTACAACGCTTCCTGCATTTTTAAAGCATGAATATTCTGGTCAGGGAAAATTTAAAATAAACATAAATATTGCAATTAAAATGAAAACCTATAAAACTTAAATAAACACATTTTATAGATGCGTGCGCCAGTTGTGTTCCCCCCTCGTTATTACACAAATCGTACCAACTTACTTCTTGGGCAGCAGAAACGAACTTTATAATCCAAACATCTTCCATTGGTCTGGTTCGTATTCACGCAACGGATCCCCAAACTCGAAGAGACGCTGACGTTTTGTTTAGCTGTTCTGTAGTCTCTACCATCTAACACCCTCGCATCTACTGCGGTTGGCGCCTCGCAGATCAACTCAGGAAACTGCAGACGGAGTGCCGATAGCAATTCACTGTCAGCTTCTCCATTTGGGTTGTCTGTGTCGAAGAAGGAAGTCCAACCTCCAGTTTCACAAGACTCGTCATACTCTGTATGAAATGTACTTCAGTATAATTAACATTTTAGAAAACAAAATACTTTTTTCGGGCATTTAGGATAGAATATTCATGTTTATCCCCGTAAATCGGAAAACTACAGGGCTTAACACGCGGGCAATCGTTAGATTACCTCGCGCCAACAATTGAGTTACCGGAGCTATAGCAGTGTGTTGTGTATGATGTTCCTTCAATTTGGTAGAACCCTTCTTCCCTCTCTTTTTGAAAGGCGACTAACCCACCATGACTTATCAGTCGGACATAGCATAGACATTATCAACTATTCTCCATGTGTTTGACATCAAATAGTACTTATTGTAAAACACATTGTGAAATTGCTTTCGTAACCCACTTTGGCCACTAGGTGATCTAATGAGTATCCCCTTTGGTCTCCCTAGAATTATCTTGAACATGTCTTACCTTGTCTCTACATACAAACCAACTAATCACATAAAATTAGGAATTTTAATATTCAACATGCTGCATTTTAAATATAACAAACCATATAATCAACGTGTTGCATAATATCCAAGTATAACAAACCATATAATCAACAGGTTGCATAATATCCAAGTATAACAAACCATAAATAACCTCCGTATTCGTCAATGCATTGTCTTGTAGCTTCTAGAAGTGTTGAGTTGTCCCGCAGATAAAACAAAATTCTCGATTTCCAACAGTCGGTTGTATCTTCGGATGACCTATATTTTAATTCGCGACAATTATAAACTGCAATCGATTAGCTTTGTCCGACCGGTTAGTTTGGTGGCTTAGTGCGACGACTTTCAACATTGCCTGAACTTAGTGGAGTAATGTTTTTTTTTTCAAATTGAAGGAACGTAAAAATCATACCCAACAGGCTGTGATAGCTTTGGTAACCCGACGGTGGGCGCGAAGTGATCTGGCGTTCGATCGTGTGTTAACCCCCTTGGTTTTCCCATTCATGTGATTAAACATGAATATGCTACCTACCTAGCTAATTTAAGCTAACAGACTTCTGTAGACGTACCAAAACGAAATTTGTAACCCTAATTAAACTTGGATAAAAAAACGTAAAAATACGACCTGTAGTAGAAAATAGTACAAAAAAAGATTAGTAAGGCATTCTGCAAATCCACTTTAGCACTGTATTAGCTGATACGTTTTTTTTTATATTATTAGCAACATAAGAATCTTTCCTTTTATAAGCGCATTGTAATAACTCAAATGTACTTCATGCTTTAGGTTTAATATTACTTTTTAGGAACTTTCGATGTATTATTTTAAGAACTTACGAGCAGTCTCTATCATCGCTGTTTTTGTACCAATACGTATCCAGCACAGTGAAGTCGACGATTGTTAGATACGAATCGAATATTCCTGGGTAAACCTGTTAAACTCGTAGTTTAGACTTTAGACTGATGGAAGACCTGGTATATTGATGGTTTGATCGATAGGATGGATATTTATGTTTATCCCCGTGAATGGGGAAAATATGTGGTTAACACACGGGCAATCGTCACAATACCTCGCGCCCACCGTCGGGTTACGGAGCTATTGCAGTGTGTTGTGTATGATTCACACATTCCATCAATTTGGGTAAACCAATTAATCCGCTAGATTCAGGCAATGTCCGTTAAGTGCCTAGGCCAAGGACACAACCGAGTAGCTATAGCGACCAATTTCGAATCTACCATCTTTTGGTTGAATGGCATGCACAAAACCAAAAGACTATCCGGAAATTCTGCATTTAGCTCTGGATTCTGCAAAACACTGTGGTTTGTTGTTAAATTCCAGTGCGATCCGCAGGCAACGCCATTTGCTCACGGGCGTTAAAATAATGTTGCTTCGACCTCGCGCAAAGCCATCTGTAAAAACGTCTCTATCATGCATAACACCCTAACATAGCCCAGTAATCTGAAAACGGCACATGATATTCTTAGGTATGTGTTTTTAAAGCCGCACTAAGATGTTGTAAAACATAATCATGAAATTGGTCGTGGTTGACCTACATAAAAAAAGATTTGATGATTGATTAGATTAATAAAGCCAAATAACTGATAACGGAAAACAATTCTGCACGTTGCCTTAGGGTTCGACCTTCCCGAAACAACCGGTTTTTGTTCAACCGTTGCGGTGGACAATGCGGCACAAGATACGTATCACTCTATGTATTGTGGATGGATGAACTTATTCTAAATGAGTTTATATAATATCGTTACGTATTATGTAAAATCAGGCTGTATAAGAAATATAAATGCGTAAACTTGACTTGCACATTCCGAACATCAGTAAATAGATCAGACACTGGCGATTGAAAAAATCTTAAAATTTCAACTAAAACACGCTTTTTTGGGAACATGCAAATAAGATTTAAATCATCTTATATATGAAATTGGACTAGTTAGAGCTGTTTATAAATAAATATAAATATTTTTAGTATTAGAAGTTACTAACCGTACGATCGTGTGGCGGTAGGGTTAACGCGACCGATACATATATATACCAATTACATGAAAAACGGTTTAAGGGAATGTCCTTTCATGGGTTCGAACCTTATCTCGGTAAAAAGGAGCTACACCGTATTTAACGGAAGCATAATGCAACAGTATGGAATCGCACAAGTTTAACCCTATGTTTGTTGATTCTTATATTCCGTGGCGCCTCTTTAAATTTATTTTTACTAAAAGTGAAAAATAGACACAAAGTTTATACGGGCAACAATTAAATGAGTCTAACTTTAATAAAAATGCCCCTATGATAGAGCATTAATTTTTATCAGTATTTGCTCTAAAGTCCCGTATACATTTAAACTGTAAAAGAAAGATGTATGTCCGGTTGTGTTGTGTTAAGTTGTGTTTAGTTGTTGTGCACGTAATAAAACCATTGAAGGTAAAAGGTTGCTAGATCAAATCTTTAGCTCGCTAGTTGGGTAAGATACCTGGACGTTGAACTCATCACGTTTATACCCCCCCTCCACACAGTACTGGTCGCACTTTACCGCACACCCTTCTTCAGGGCTCTATATCGTTTGGTCTTGATTAAACTTTGTTTGCTCACTATTGTTCTTTCGCTTAGGTTTGGCGGCCGCGTCCGCTATATTTATTTAATTATATCCTTTTTAAATGCCGTGGCTTAACAACTATTCGTGTTGCCGTCTTTTTCTGTTTCTTGTGATTTGATTCGTTTGCCATTTTTTTATTACCTGGGCAAAAAATTAACAAACTAACTAAACCAAAAAATGTTAAGTCACATTGTAGAGAATTCATTGTAGAGATATTTCAAATACGTTTATAGTGACCTACGAGTGCCATTGTATTTTTTCAAGTTTAATAAATCAACCGAAATACAAAAAAAATAAAAACAGGTCGATTTGGGCGCAAAACATTTTTGCAAATGCGACTTAATTGTGTTACTTTATAAACTGACAGAGCAGTTCTTTCAAGTGGGAAGTTCAACAAAATTAAAACCGCCATGTTCCACTGTAACAAAAAGAGTTTCCTTGGACCCGCCGGTAGTCATTGCGTAATTTGCATACAAGTAACATAAAGAAATACAAGTTCGGCGACTAGAAACGACACTGCTAAGGAGAAAGTAACCCGGCGGCGAGCTCGCGGTAATCTGACAATTTCCCGTGTGTTAACCCCCTTGGTTTCCCATTAACGGAGATAAACTTGAATATCCTATCCTAAATTTTAAAATTTTATTTCCGTTTACCTTGTTCAGCAAGCACCTTTGAAAATAGTTTCTCAGATTTTGAGTTAGTTCGACTTGTGACGTCACATTGGTGGAGATTGACCTTTTGCTGTGTCTTGGCACGTGACAAGCTGAATGCAAAATTAATCATATTGAAATCTTGAACATTTCCAATATCAAAGGACATTCATGCGTATCCCCGTGAATGGGAAAGCTAAAGGATTAACACACAGGCAATTGTCAATTTACCTCGCTCCCACCGTCGGTTTACCGGAGCTATTTTGCTGTATTAAGTATGATTGAGGCATTCCTTCACTTTAGTAGAACCCATTTTCACGCTTGGTTTAGGCAATGTCAAGATGACCCTTCTTACTAGATAGTGACCAGTTTCGTATCTGCAACTGTTCGTCTGAAAGGCGACGCACTAAACCAAGTTGGAATAATGTACATTTTGAGCCGGGTATAAATTTGATAATTGGTTTCTTGAATTGCAAAAATGCCTCCGAAATATGATTGACCTTTGGTTAAATTAACCCACTATTTGTATTTCAGGGGTAATATTATCTCGCCTCTTAATTTTGTCAAATACCACATATTCGCGCTGAAACAATATTTTAATTAGATTCAAAACAGGGGGAATTATTTTGTATATTGCTCTCATGGTAACAGTTATATGAATCATATTTTTAATCATGCGCATATTCAACGAACACTTTTTGTTTTGTGTAGTATATTTTAAAATTTAAATCACATCATTATTTGTTCGAATACATAACCGACTCTCCAAATGTTATACAATTGTATTTTTTTTCTGCACATTTTTTTCCAACTAAATTTTTAAGAACTACGATTAATTTAAACAGCAAATAAATATGGTATATACAATAAACAAACCTTGAGAAGACTGTATAAAACAAATGCACAAAACTAACAAAATGTTACGAAATTCAAGAGCCATTCTTATTATATTTCTACAAACTTAAACTTCTGATCGCCCAGTTAACTTGACTGGCAACCTTAACCACCGCCGAGCAACGTTCCAAGTTTCTTTTATTTGACGCATCCATTTTACTTCCCCCGATTCGCATATATAGTGGTTGAAGCAACGTATTCTTATTACCTGGGGCAAAATGTAACTATGCCTCCGTAAAAAAATCATAGACAGACTTTTCGAAACATCATCGCACGCGAAATGGTAAAATAGTTTTAAGAATAAACTGTATAAAAATAAGAATGAACTTATTCTCAATACCCGGGGCGAAATGTAACTATAGGTCTCCGTGCAAAGAAAATCTTAGACAGGCTCTGTGGAAAATGATCTCACACTCGACGATGCAACTGGTTTTAAGAATAAACTGTAACTAATTGTTTTTAATTTTAAGAATTTTTCTTTTTAGGAGAGGAGTCGTCCTGATAAAATAAAGTTTATTTTTGTAATTATACGTTTGAACACAGTGTTTAAAAGTCCTATTGAAGTAAAGCCTATCGAGTTGGACCCGTATTTATTGTTAATTTGTCCATGTGTTAGGGAATATGCAATTAACAGAATTAAGCTAGATAATTTGGGCAATCTGGTATTCGTCGTATTTGCGACATTGAACATTTATAACTTGGTAAAAATAATAAGAAAACGTAATAATTTCAAATTGGAACCGGTAATTAGAAGAAAAGTT
>CH003313.1:2780098-2800968 GCA_000149265.1 Ciona savignyi | reverse complement strand
TTGGTAGGGGCAAGATTGATTTATTTAAAATATTTATGTTGTAAAAGTTCAAGCATATATTAATTATCAAAACTAACCCAACGCACATTATATATGATGACAGGCAATTTAAGCGATACATTTTTTGGCGGGTGAGTTTAATTCCATTGGTTAACTAAATTGTTAAAGGCCCATGCACAATTACGTCAATGGCAAACGACGAGAGCGATAATTATAACCCCACGTCCTGTATCGCCGGCCTAGAAAACGATATCGCCCGAGTAGAAACTTGTTCTAATCCATCGCTCTGATCGCCCAGATTTAGCGGACAATCATTTTTCGCGCCTATTAAAATAGATCAAGAAGAAAACTTGTACATATCGGAGCGTAGCTTCTTAGGTGGTCTGCAGGGAAGCGAATGGTGGCGTGTTAGTTGGAAACGCAGTATGCGGACATCGCCTAACCCAAACGGATAAATAAATCACAGTATAACTGAAAGAACGTGATAAACAAATACCACACTGTAATACCTTCTAACGATTTACCTAACGCTCACCGACTTAGCTTGTTCCTACGGGTGGTATGCAAAAATTTTCCTTTCGATCCCTTTAACCCGAGATTCGCCTCAAGGAAGCTTTCTGGATACCAATTTGCTTCACCCTGGATTAAGAACCGTCCTTAATCCAGGATCAAGCTAGTAAAGTTTCTACTTACCACCAAGAGAATTGAATATATTCTACTTCTGATTGGAACACACAATCGATCAACTCGTTGAATATTGATAACGAAGTTCCGAGACTTTATATACTTTATGCATATCGTTTTTTTAATTTGGCCGTAAAAGTAAACTATTCGTTTCCGTCTTCCGTCGTTCCGCGTTTTGTATTTACAGGTAATATAACATTAACGTTTAAGTCAGAAACGCGAATTGCAGCTGTGGAAAACTGAGATGGCTGATCCTAAATACGCAAATTTGCCGGGAATTGACACTGAAAGTCGTGATGTCTATGAATGTGGAGATTTACCTGAAGAAGACCAGTATTCGGCTGTGGACGAACCTATTAGTACGAGTGTAGAAATTATTGGTTCTGATACCCAATCTGCGTTTAGTAAGTTCAGGGGAAAGTACATTGCTCCTGCTGGCGATTTTTCATGCTACAACTCAAAAACTTCTTCTACAAATGAAAATGATGATGAAACCGTTATTCAAAAATTTAACCGGCTTAAAATTGAAGTGCAGATGGTTTTGGACGAAATAGAAAAGACAACTGATTCGAAAAAAGACTCCACTCCTGTTAACCAACTGGTAAGCCAGTTGCAATCCATGCAGGCACAACTTGTTCAAAGCGATGTGGGTACAGTTGTCGGTAGCAACATTGAGAAAGTCGCAGATGTTGAAAAGCTGTTATCATCTCTAAAAGTATCGTCTACGAAGAGTCAGCCTCAAGCAAAAACCACTGATGGATCATACCAACTATTTTTAAAGCCTGAAGTGGAGAAGAAAAAATCTCTTCAATTTTCAGCTTTGGAGCAGCGTTTAGCCCGTTTGGAGACGGTTCTTGGTTCTGAGAGTGACGACATAAACGTCCTCGCTGCGCATTCGAAACATGCCACTTTACAATCGGCTGTACAAATGATGGAGGCGAAATTATCACTATTAGACCCTGAGCAATTGCCGTTGGTGGATTCCCGATTGCAAGCAATTCTAAACAAGGTTAACGATATCAACAAAGCACACAAAGCAACTGGTGACCAAGCAAGTGATATAAACAACAAAATAAAAGAGTTATATGATTTGATGCAAAAGTCTGAATCTGTTCAAAATACACTGCCACATTTAATTAGTCGTCTTAAAGCAATTGATGCACTGCATGCCAAGTTTGGTTCATTTGTTTCAACGTTGGATCAGCTTGAATCAGTGCAAACCAATATTAATGCCAGGCTGGATTCGACTGTATCGAGCCAAAAGAAGTTGCAAGACACCTTACAGCAAAACATGGACACAATCAAACAAAACGTAGCTCAGTTGAACAAGAGAATTGTGGATTTGCAAAATAACAAGTGATTTTGATAACACAACGTACCTAATAAAGTGTTAAATTGACGTAAAACTGCTTAGTGGAAAATTAATTTCAAAATTACAATTTAGACACAATTTCTTTTACTGATACCTGCACTGTATAAAAGCATGATTTGTAGTTTTAATATTATGCGTTTTTTGTTATTTATGAAGTTCAATAGTGTCAAATGTAACTCTTGTATCCATGTGCTGTTTACGTAATGAGTTTAACTTTTCTGTACTTGTAGAACATTAAGGCATGGAGTATTATGAGAAATACAAATCGATTAACCATGAAACAGTAAACCCATTTCACCAAGTTTTGAATGACGACGCATACAATGTATTTGATGTCCGGATATCGTCACATAGTGTCATAAACAAGGTTGTTGGATATGCAATGCGCAAATTAAAAGACTCGACTTGTAATGTTGCTTTGCTTATTGGACAAGATAAAGGGTTTGAAAGGACGAAAAAAGTCGCAGAAATATTGCGATCGAAATTTCACGAGCTTCATCAGTGCAACGCGATGAGCCATAAAGTCCATGAAGATATTTGGCTTCCAAAAACAGAAAAAGAAGATGAACTGGATTCCCTGAGCGTTAAGCGACACATACCTGTTCTATTTATTCTACTGGCTAAGAATGATCTGCCTGAAAAACTTAAGTTCCATCCAAACAGAATGCAAATAAGTGGTGGACATAGATTAAAACAAAATGCGAAAATAAAGAATAAATATTAAGGCAGATTGACACACCTACAAAATAGCATAAATAAATAAGACGCTTCCGGCGATAAAATAAGGACTTTTATTAGAACTTTTGCACAATGTTTTATATGATAAAGACATCGCTTAGTATTATTAACCCAGTTATCCACTGGGTTAAATCTGTTTGTGGCTTGCTTAAGGCACACACTTTCGGCTAATAGAAATGTAGCGTGTCAGTTCATACTAATGTGTTCTGTGACAATGCACCAAGTAGATATTGCTTAAACTTATTGTGGTTTAATAAGTCAAACTATGGGTGTGAACTAACGATGATCTTATAGGTCATGAATATACTGAAAAAAATACTAATTATTTAATCATTAATATTATCATTGTTATTGAAAATCAAGTTTTACCATTTGTGTATTTTTAATGCGGTATGGTGATAAACCCATTAAAAACAGTTCAGTAAAAAAACTGCTTACAAAATGTACTTTTACTGTCACTAGAATCGTTACATGTAGGCATATATACCATTTGTGATTATGGTACTGCACATACATATTAAGAATTAGTTAGAGAATTGACCAGGGCAAGATATTCTTGGACATATTCCATCTCTTCGTCAAGTGTGACATCTAAGTAATCATCCTCACTCTTTTTCACTTCTTTTGCCAGACTGTGCAGCGCTTCTTTGTCATCAGTGTTCAAATCTTCACGTTTTGACTTAAGTGCATCAATCCAGTCCTGGGGCACTGTGGTGTGATTGTCCATCAGGTACTGTATTGCTTTGTCGACATCTAGGTTGAAATGGTTGATAGCAGCCTCTGCCGTCGTGCAATCCAATCCAGTTCCATTCATCTGTGAAACAATTATAAAATGAAAATTAATCAGTCATTCAGAAAAGATAACGGTCATTATCCACAGTCGTTGCAGGTACGAAATTGGTTGATAGCTGATTGGTTGTGTCAAACCCAGCTGACACACTAGTACACCATGGGCAAAAAAAATAATGAATTCCTTTACAAAGTATAAGTCGTAGATTATAACAAATAGCTAAATATACTCAAAAATGTATTGATTTGGGCTTTGGCTGTCAAAACCATTTTATGTCAAATTGGTTACTGTTTAATTTACACAGTTATCACAATTAAGCTGATACGATACCTCTAATTACTGAAGAAACGCTTGGAGCACTTGTATTACTTAATGGATTAGGGTTCCAAGCGATCCTGCACTAATTAGAGGCATCCAAGCTGATACCAATACCAATACACTTTCCCACCTGCAAAAGAAGAGATGTAGAGAGCCTTTTTAGCTTACTGAGGCCCAACTTTCCAATATCATCATGAATATACTGGATTGCTTTATCTATGTCGTTGTCACTTTGACGAAGAGCTGCAGCTGCAACTACTTTATCAAAACCCAAATCCTTCACCATCTTTTTATGCAGTTCTATGTTAACTTTGTCTCCATTTAGGCAAAGACCAAGTTTCTTTTCCTTTCTTCTCAATTTTGATTTTGACTGTTCTTCTTTGACAATGCTTTCTTTTTCATCTCTCTTTTGAAATGCATGTCTGGTGGCACTGTCTAAATCCCCGTTGCATGTTCGCAATGCGAGTCTTGCTTCTCTTGATGTAAACCCAAGCACCATCATTTGAGAGACCTTATTATCATCCACTTGTATTGTGCTCGCATAGCCTTTTGCTTTGGACAGTAATTCCTTGGCAAGATTAAAGTTATCCCCATGGTATTCCACTATTCCCTGCAAAGTGTAGAGTCGAACAAATAGCGCTACTTCATTCCCAGAGCTACCTTTTATAGCTATGAGTCTTTGCAGTGATTCACCATAACTCTTTTTGAAGAATTCCTCAGCTGTTTTAAGACGATCTTTTGCGTCTGGTAATGCATCAAGATTTTTAAGGCATAAATGGCACCAAGTAATATCAAGGCATAGAACTGCAAAATTATCCACACGATTTAATATTTCTGAACTGCACTGCCGGAATTGTGCATCTGCCTCCAGCAAAAACAAAAGGGCAAAGCTGTATTTCTTTTCTTTTAACACAGCTCTTCCTTTTTCATGCAAACCAAGTGCCACAGTGAGAGCAGCCTTTTCATCTGGAGGAATATCAATTGTTCTTCCATTTTGGTCTGCTATCTGAGCATCATATGCCTGTGCCGAGCTGCTGGATGATGAAAGTAGTTCTGCTCCTCTTTTCGCTTTTTTTACTTCCTTAATCTGTTGTTCGAGTTCTTCTGATTGCCTTTTATTATCCGATGAAAAGATCATGCACATTACTGTCTTATTGTGCTGGACACCTTGTGCTTTAAGGGTTTCATCTTCCTTTAGCAGTTTACCGCTGTAAACAAGTCTAATTTCTTCGGTCTTTACATTTATTTTAGCCGCAATTATTTCAATGAATTTTCCAACTGCACTGTCCAGTTTAGATTCCACAAATGTTATTTTATCAGTTGCAAGTGATCTTGGTGAAAACTTTATTTTAATTGTAGCGATACACTGCTCTTTAAACTTCTTATTCTGCTGTAGTTTTTCAATTGCAAATGTCCGTAAATATTCAATTGCTTCCTCAACATCCACTTTGGAAAATTTTAACTTGGCAGAAAACCGTGAAGTAAGCAGTGATATTTCGTATTCCTGCCGGTTTTCGCCGATAGTATACGGTGGTCTCCATAATTTAATATCTTCATTTCGCAACTCTTTCCTAACCTGGGCCACGACGTTTTCCTTTAGTACCGGCGACATTTTGCTTGCAAATTGGTGTCAATTCCCTAAGTATAATATAAACGATATAGCTTATACTTCCGCGTAGCTAAATTACATAGCATATCGTAAGAAGTTTCACCAACAACTTCCTAGGGGGGTTCCCCCGGTACTATGATATTTGATTTTTCACGACCGTAACTGGTGCCATGTTTTTTTGAGGGAGTAGGGGTTTATTTTTTACCCAATATATGCTTGTTGCCAATACCGTTTTATGTATATAATACGGTATATGATTCAGTCGCGTTTAACCATTTGGCCACACACATGTACCAGTACCATGATGTAAGCATATAGTTCAAATATATATATATAAGTTCTTTATGATTTAAGTTTTGCTACGTGAATTGTTTTGTCAAAGGAGTGCGGTGTATTTGCAAAATACTTCCAGCATTAATTATGGGTTCTTTGAGTAATTAAATAATTAGCCGGGTAAAACCAAGTTCCTGCATCATAAAAATGTGTACCCAATCATAATTGTGACAAGCAATTAATCTCGCCACGACATCTCCAAGCAGTATTTGAAGCATATTGAAAGTTATAAAATTGTAAGATAACACGATCTTATTATGTAGGACCGACATTGGGGCTATTAGTAGGGCTCCACGATAAAAAAAAACTATCGATAATCGCGGGCCACCTATCGCGATTATCTTGAGAAAACACGGGGAATTCCCACAATAAAAGTTAAATGTCTTTAACGGATTGTAATACGTTTCTTGAAACTACTGTTTGTTTTCAAATTAGGCTTGCAAGAAAACCGTATTTTCTACTTTAAATATTGCTTTTAAAAGTATTTTACTGTTGTTGTTTTTGTTGTATGCCAACATGAAAACGTCATTCATAGTACACAAGTTTGGATGGGTAACTATAACCCCTGTATATTTTATTAAATTTTGCCAGCATTACATAATGACAGATTAAGCAAATCACGGAACAGGAACAGGAAAAGACAGCAAAGGGTTATAACCTGTCTAGGTTAAATTCATTTTATTATTTTTTCAGTTTTGTTTTTCTAACGTTTGATTAATACTTGTCATTACTTTTGATTTATCAAGCAGTTTATTTTCAGCAAATAAAAATATGGAATTAATATACCACCATAGACGACCAATGGTATTGACTTTAGGTGAAGCGGCGGCCCTAATAATTTGGACTAGAAATAAAAACGCGTGACGCAAGTATTGCCAACTTGAGAACAGCTAAGATGGAAAGGTCCGTCCCACACAAAACGTTCAAGATCTTCAAAATATACGATTCGGGTGAAATATTACTCGGGTGGTTTAGACTCCGGTAAAAATATAAGACTCGGGTGAAAAAAATATAAGTCTCGGACAGTTTATAGTGATTTGGAAACAAAGGGGGTATACAAATATTGAAAGAAAAAACCTTAACTCAATATAAATTAAAAATAATGCCACGAAAAGAATGTGGTTAGTGATAGATCAGGTGAATAATCAATAAACGCTAAAATAGGCCGGCTTCGTACGACAGATTAGTATGGTGAGTTAGCACGTCGAATTTCAGCCGAAGGGTTGCAGATTCGAAACTGGTCGCTATAGCTGGTCTGTGTCCTTGAGCAAGGCATTTAACGGACTTTGCCCGAACTCATCGAATTAATGGGTTTCACTAAATTACAGTACTAAATAAACCCCCTTGGTTTTCCCAATTCACGGTGATAAAAATAAATATCCTATCGTATCCTTACAAAATAAAGCAGCTTGCTGTAAAATTTAAAACTCAACAATAAAATATAGTACAAAAATAAGTGAGAACTACATGCATTGACACGAATAAGTAAAGCATAGAACTTAAAAGTGCAAAAAATTGATAAAAAAATCTTAGTACTATGTACGGTCGTGTGACCGAATGGTTAACGCGATCGATACATATAGCAATTATTCAAAAAAACGGTCTTAGTAACGAGTCCATTATCATTAAAACTAACCACGGTACGAAATAGTACTCAAACATCCAGACCGCCCTATCATTCATTGTTTGATCCTCCTGTGTAACGTTGTGTTCGATTTTAGTGAGTTGGCAAATTGACATTTAATACTGGGTTTCTTGTAATAAGCAATATAAATAGAACACTCAATATTGGTTTAATAAAATAACACCTTCTAGAAAAATTATTTGCAAAACTGTATTAAGAACCCAATGAATTGATGAAATAACATGTTTTCGCTTAACGTTCTTTGCGCTTGTTTTCGCTATCCTTAAACGACCTCAGTTCACACAAAACCGTGAAATGACAGCTATATATGGTATTTTCAAGGTGTATTCAAAACCGCAATGAAAGTGCGCGCATTCCCGCTTCAAACACACATGCTCAAGAGCCTACTTACCTTTGGCATATACCGCTGACTCGAGATTGTGTGTGCGAAACCGGCCTTAGACAAGCCGACGTGGAAAGCCACCTCAGGCGCTTAAATCTGAGGAGTTCATCAAATTTGATTTAAACCACCTTCACGTTTTGAATGCAAATGTTGCTTTCCAGCTTCGATAGCAATTTACAGGTAAAGTGCAAGAAATAGACTGACTTGTTTTTTTAAACAGAAGTGTGGGAAATGTCTGATGATTTAGCCTAGGGGTGTGCAACCTTTAGAGATGAGACAAATAAAACTAACAGATAACACGACGATCGAAAATTACGTAGTTTGTATTTTATCTTTTTTCTAAAACAAATGTGCAGACAGCTAACTGTTTTAACTGCCAACTACCAATTTTACTAAATATAAATTACATTTAGCATTGTTTGTAATTTTGCGCTTTTTCGTGATTTGTAATAGAGATGTAAAAAAGTAAGCACAAATCTAAGCGTTCTTGGGTCGCAAGAGACAAAAAAATGTGGTTTAAAGCAAAAATCCTAAACAGATCGAAATATATACAACAGATATAGTTTGTGTGAAATTGATGTACTCTTTGTGACCCTTAAAAGAATATACCCTTAGTTTGTAAAGCCCTGGTTTACAGTATGGTGGTTATCTAGTTAAGCGAGCGATTCTCACACAAATAGCATTGTTACGTCATGAATAATGAATTGTACTTATATAGGTTGAGCAAGAAACTGTTATGCGTGGAAACAAAATGGATTGGAAAGTGCAGAACTAAACTTGTCGATGGTATACTCTATTCAAAATTTATTTTTCTGCGGTCTGTAACAACTTCTATTCTTTATTTAACAATTCCCAGTTACCAGTTGATGGGAACTGATTTCAACTAATTTATAGAAATGGGCGGAGTGAGAACGATCATTGTGACTGTTGGAATCATATTTACTGTGCAGGCTGCTATGTGGTATCACATTAATAAGGAAAATAGTGTCCACATAATCAAAGGAATGTTAGCAGCGATCCAGTATACAACATTGGGGACTTCTAAAACGCTTCCAACTCAACAAAGTTCCTTCAGCGTTATATCGCCAAAGGATTTAAATCTGCCAGTGAGTTCATGGAGAAAGCCACATGCACAAGGATACAGCGCGTTTTACATTGAAATTGATGATGCGGTGCGTGAGAATTTAAAGGCTGCGCTCAAGAATGCTACGAATGAGGTTATTGTCTTATTTAGTTGGGTTCTATTGTTATGGTGAATGATATAATGAAAATAGAAACATAACAAATAATTACTCACATGTTGCACGGACTAAATCATATAGCCAATATATATACTATAATATATAACATCAATAAAAACAAAGAAATTGGTGTTTTTTCTATCCCAACGTGAATACAGAAAACATGGATATCAGGTTTATATAGGTAACTTGGGAAACGATACGTGCTTTGTAAACCACTGTACGCATTGATATACCAATTGTAATGAAGTAACCAGCGAACTTCTGCATGCAGAAACATATAGCGTAGAGTCAAAATGGGTTTTAAAAACAGGGGTGGCTAATACTTAGTTAATACTCTGTAGTTCCACTCTAACTTTTTTCTATGTAGATAATCATCCTTTTGTGGTACGCCCCTTTTAATTCCACCAAGATTAAGCCTAGAGTTGCGTTGAAAGAATGTGGGAACTGCAAAATAACATACAACCGATCCAAGGTATTAGCAGCTTTTTCTCGCATGTTTTTTTTGTCTTTTTATGTGGGTAACATTTTATATATTATAGATAATGTAGTGTTGTGACTGTAAAATCCCCTATTCTATTTTTTGCTATACGATGTCCATGTAATACCATGTCCGTTAAGTGCCTTGCCCAAGGACACAACCGACTAGCTAGCGACCAGTTTTCACCAAACTCTATGGTTAAAATTCTGACACTTATATATAATTGCGTAATTTGTTCTTTTACAGATTAACGAACCAAACACGAAGGCTGTTGTTTTTCATTTTAGAGAGCTCGACATTCATACCATGCCCGATCTCAAAAAAAGGTAACTGATATGACGTATAAATATTTTTCTTATCTTTGCAATTCCTAACATATTCGAAATCAGTAATTCAGATTGTTATTTACAGACGGGCGGACCAATACTACATCTTTTGGTCTATGGAGAGCACAGTTAGTATGTTTTCGTACAATAGCTTTCCCCTCGAAGATGTGAACGGTTTATTCAACTTAACCATGACTCACAGGTTTGGTGTTGAGTAATAAAGAATTTAATGTGCATTTGGGTAACAGTATTTCAGAGAGACAAGGTTTAAAAGTTAATTGTCCGATTCAGTGCTGAGATAATGGACAACACAAACACGCCGATAAGCAAGCGTCAGTATTTCTAGTCTGTTGAGAATTACCCGAAAGTGGTGTAATTGAAAATGTTTATAACGCATATATACGTCATGTCTGCCAGTATTACTGAAATTTTAAAATTAATTAGGTGTATGTTTCTTATACATATGCGCGGTAGAACCATGGAACATATTTTCGTTTTTAATTTCCACTCCAGCTAAAGGCCTACTCCCCATGCTTAGAAAGGACTAGGTCTTTAAAAAGTAGCAATTGGTTTAAAACTGAACTTATAGGCTTCTAATATCCTGGGTGTTATGGAGATACTTTATTTGGATACTAGTTTGCTAGGAACGGCTAAGCGTAATGTCTGCGTTTATATTATGACACTTCTCTCTAAATTTCTTTTTTTTCTTTTAAACAGGCGAGATTCAGATATATTTAATCCTTACTGTAACCCAGAAGCAAGCTATGCTAATTTCCGTCGTCAGACTGATAAAGAAAAAGCTGTGAATGACAATATTCGTGGCAAAACCAAGTTAGCGATTTGGGTGGTCTCCAATTGTATTTCAAAAAGAAGGTTGTCGTTGGCAAATGAACTTTTGCGACAAGGACTCGCTGTTGACTTAAAAGGAAAATGCTACCAACCAAACATTAATAAATCTACCCTTAACATAGATATTACCAAGCAATACAAATTCTACTTTGCATTTGAAAACAGCTACCATTGTCTGGATTACATTACGGAAAAACTTGGTTGGAATGCGTTTAAAATGGGAGCAGTTCCCGTGGTATTTGGAGCCACAAAAGAAACCTACATCGCTTTTGCACCTCCCAATTCCTTTATATTCGCTGAAGATTATACACCACAGCAACTAGTTGATTACCTTAATTACCTGGATCAAAACGAAACAGCTTACAGAGAATACTTTAAGTGGAGATTGCAACCACAAAAACGGTTTATAAATTACAACTATGCAACATCGTTTTGCCAACTCTGTAGAATGTTGCACGGGATTAATGTTGATCTTTTACGGTTTGAAAATCGCGACAAATACAAACATATTCCTTTGTTTGGGTTCCCCAAAGCTCCAACGGTGCTGAACTCATTGACAAATTGGATTCACCAGGACAAATACTGTGTTTTAAATTAAACACTTGTTTAAATGCAATATATATCTGGAGAACCACATGTGTTACACTTTTTCATATATGTCATTTGTACTTTTTTAATTTTTACCCAGATGGAACAGGCCTATCTCATTTCAGTCTAAATATTTGCTGAAATGTCGGTAAAATATTTCGATTTCGGTGGGTTTACTTTTGGAGCTAATTTCCAAAAGCGCAAACATATTTGGATGCCAGTTATTTAGAGTAAACCTGTCTCATAAACCATGCCAGCTAATATTCCTAAAAGTCACAACCCGATTGCACAGTTCCTTTCATTATACCTTCGTTAAAAAAATGCCAGCCATTTAAGTTTTGGGATTATGGACAGTTAATTACCTTTAAATGCAGGTTCGAAACTGGTCGGTAGCAAGTCGGGCATTGCCTGAACATAGCGAATTACTGGGTTCTACTAAATTAAAGGAACATGTAAATCATACACAACAAACAAACTGCAATAGCTCCGGTAACGACGGTGGCCGCGAGATGATCTATCGAATGTCCTTGGTTTTCCCATTCACGGGGATAAACATAAATATCCTATCCCATCCTAAATGCACTACACAAAAATGGCTTTCTACGGCCACTTGCATATTATATCAACATACTTCCGGTATTATTTTAATAAACCGTACAATGGCAAAAAATATAGTTTTTGTAAGCAAATACTACACAGTGAAAGTCAAACTAAAGAACAATGAGAGACACGACTCCAAAAGAAAATATAAACTAAAAGTTCAAACAGATTATTATTAGTTAATGCTTCTTTTGATTATTTTAAAATGTCTAGTAGTTTAAATAAGCTGAATATAAATTTTATCGATTGCCTATTGATTAATTTAGTCCATTTCTACCTGCCGTTCATATTTTTATCCAAAAATTATGCATAGCAGATTAAGACTACTGTATTCTTAACCAGCAAGTACAGCCGATGGCGCTATCTCAACACTAGCATCTGTTGTATGCATCATCCCCTGTATCGGTCGGTTGCTGAAAGTTTCAAATTCAGTCTCCATGGGAACAACCAATCCGATGCTAGCGTCACGGGTCACTGGTTTTCGGTCGTCAGTTAGGGGAGCAAGCCCATGAAAAGTATGTCTTGGGTAGATTTCCCGCACACGTGGAAGAGTGCTATATGGCAAGAATTTGATTCTGTATTCACTTGATTTTAGTTCGTTTTCAATTTCTGTAGAGTCAGCCGAGTCCTTTGAATTCTGAAAAATAAAACTTATAATAGGCTACAATTAATCAATAAGATTTATTGACAGTTATTGCGAAATTATTTGGGTTATATATATATATAAATATCTTTGTGACGTTCAATACACGATTTCAAAATTTAAACAGTGCTTAATCTAAGCTCCTTATATGTTAATGGCAAATTGGTGTTTTGCCAGCGGCACGGAATTAACGTTGACATGAGACTCACCTGAACTTTGTCGGGCTCAGCAGGTATTTGAGGTAACGGTGGTATGCGGAATAAGTGGTTGTTCTTTTCCTCTGCTGTCAGTTCTTGTATCGGCACATGCTTCGAAAGCATATCACGTTCTTTGTGGTACAAACTGAAAGTAAATAATAATTAGAATATTGTGAGGGTTAGAATAGGATATTCATGTTTATTCTCGTGAATGGAAAAACCAAGGGGTGTTAACACACGGCCAATCGTCAGATCACCTCGCGCGTCGGGTTACCGGACCTTGCGTAGTGTGTTGTGTAGGCCTATGATTCAAACGGTTGTTTGATAATATTAAGCAAAATGAAGTTTTATTATTTGATATTTAAAATTCAACCAAGTTTAAAGGCCTATTTCAAAAATATGTTTCCGAATTAAATAGTCTGGACAGTTAGCTTAATCGTTAAAAGCGTCGGTGGTCTTAAAGTAGGATAGAATATTCATGTTTATCCCCGTGAATCGGAAAACGAGGGGGTTAACACACAGTCAATCGTCAGATCACCTTGCGCCCACCGTCGGTTACCGGAGCTATTGCAGTGTGTTATTGTGTATGGTTCAGACGTTCCTTCCTTTTAGTAGAACCCATTAATTCGCTGGGTTCAGACAATGTTCGTTAAGTGTCTTGCACAACACATAACCGGCTAGCAAGAGACCATTTGGAAACTAAAACCCTTCGTTTAAAAGGCAATACTAAACCACCAGACTAACCGGTCGGACAAGGTAGCCGAAAGTCCGGTGGTTAAACGATCATGCAATAAGGCATTTAGTGAACATCGCATAAAACCAGTGGACAGATCTGTTTCACTAAAACTAGAGGAACATCCTAATCATACACATCGTACTGCAATAGAACGGTAACCCGACGGTGGGCACGAAGTAATCTGAAGATTATTCGTGTGATTTTTAAAAAAATTGTGTGTTAAACGCGAGTTGGTGGTCTTAGACCGAAATCCTACTGCAATGTGGAAGACACTTCCACTTTAAGTAGTATCCGTATTAGGCGGGTGCTGGCAGACAATCTCCACGAGTATATCCACATCGTGTAATCCACGTTTTCGGGGAGTTTTAAAGACTGGGCCGGATAAACGAACTATTACCGAGTAATACGATTTTTCAAAGCGCCAGACTGTTGCCGTTTAAAATATCAAATAAGTATGGAGTAAGATAATTTTGATAAAAGAATATCTTATCCTTTAACACAAAGCCCAAACACTTATATATGCCATAATATACACTGCCACTGAAAGTTGCATATCGCTAACTGGATAGGATAGGATATTCAACTGATCAGAAGCCTTGTATTCGGCTTGGTTTGGCGGCAGCGTCCGCTATATTTATGTTGTAACATCCCTTTTCTTTCAAATGACCTGTTTTAACGACTGGTTATTTTGCCGTTGTTTCCTGTTCTTGTGTCGTTTTTTTCCCATAAATCTGTACGTAATTCCCTCCATTCGCCCTATACCATGCACTACTCCCCAAAACTTGCTCTATTTACTGGACATCTTGCTTTTCTATTATATTTCTCGAATTCATGTATTTTATTGTAGAACTCTTTCTTAAAACTCGTTTTTTTAGGTTAACAGTGTGCTGGATGAATGGCGCTGGCATATTTCTGACTGTGCTTTCTGAAAAATATGAATGTGGCTGTTTTAATTGAATGGAAACTGAACATGCTTCAGTATTACGTTAAGTGAATAATACTAGTAAAGTTTATCATTTTACTTATCAACAATAAAACCAAAATACTTAATTAGGATAGTGTATTAAAGTTTTATCTCCGTAAATAGAAAAACGCAGGAAAGTTATTACCACACGAATAATTGTAAGATTCGTAGAGTTACCGCAGCTATTTCAGCGTGTTGTGTATAATTTAAACGTTCCTTTCTTTGGTAGAACCCATTAATTCTGTGGTTTAGACAATGTTCGGCAAGTGCCCTGACCAAGGACACAACCGACCAGCTATAGTGACCAGTTTCAAAGCTGCAGCTCTTTAGCTGAAACGGACGCACTAAACCACCAGACCAATCGGTCGGACTAAAATAACACAAACTTACTTTATATCATGACCGTGCTTCTTAGCAAAATACTTGTGGTTGGGATCTTTGATGGATATTTTGTTCCGTTCCATGTTCCAACTGCTATCATCGTACGGACCGACCGTAAAACCAACATGTTTCTCCCATTTCTCATCAAATGCTGGCGGTAGTTTGACACCTTTTGCTCTGGAAGCTGTGTCTACACTTGGGTTTTGTACCTAGAAATGGGTGCAAGTTTTCATAAACGGGATGTTACTGGTTATAACAGTTGGTAAAAAGCAGGGTTATGAAACGGGCGATCGTTGCATTTCACGTACATAAAGTCAGATTGGATCGTAAAGACATTCATGTTTATCTCCGTTAATGGGTAAATACAAGGCCTTATCGCAGAGGAATCATTATATTATAATGCGCCCATCGTCCGGTTACCGGAGCTATTGCAGTGTGTTGTGTATAATTAGGATGTTCTTTCAATTTAAGAAACTTAATAAAACAGTTGGTTCAGGCAATGTCTGTTAAGTGCCTTGCCAAATGACCGACCAGTTTTAAACCTACAACGCTTCGGTTGAAAACTATTTGGTCAGAACGATTGTATTTGCTTTCACAGTGTATTGCGTATCATTTAAACAATAAGACTGCATTAGTGCGACTTCTTTCAGGCAAAGGGATGCAGGATGGAACGTGGAAAATCCTTAAACATCCAAATTTAAAAAATCAATTGCTCAATATGCCTCAAAACATTGATATATCTATCTAACAACCAACCACACACCACTGATAATGGAGGAATTTCCGGCGCTGGGTTTTGTTTCAGTGACAACTTGATTGGCTCATCTTTAAGAAGATTAGTGAGTCGATCGAGTTGGTTTGACTTGTTGGTTTGCTCGGTGGCTGGGAGGACTCGATGGAAGTTCATCCGATCCTCATTAACCACAACTCTGGACCTCCAATCTTCATACTCGGCTCTGATAAGGGAAAGATAGTTATTCAGATTTAAATACATGAGCTTAATTACATTTT
The DNA here is from genome assembly GCA_000149265.1 of Ciona savignyi. Classification (NCBI taxonomy): domain Eukaryota; kingdom Metazoa; phylum Chordata; class Ascidiacea; order Phlebobranchia; family Cionidae; genus Ciona; species Ciona savignyi. The sequence continues at coordinate 2,785,080 of CH003313.1, read as the reverse complement.
TCGGCCGCGTCCGCTATATTTAAAAACTATATCCTTTTTTTTAATGACATGTTTTAACGACTGTTCATTTTGCCGTCTTTCCTGTTTCTGTGCCGTGATTTGATTCGTTTGTCATTTTTTAATACTGCCGGACAAAAAATGAAAAAACTAAAACTAAAGGCTAGAAGTTTAGTTTACTTTATTTATTTTGTAGCAACCGACCTCTTATGATCTAATTTTTCCTCCTTTAACCGCTGTCCCGCCAAGTGTATAGTAACAGGAGGGGAACTCCCAAAATAGGAAACAGGTTGTCGATAAAGTTCAACATCTTCCTTCCGATGGTCCCAGCTGGAAACAAGATGAACAAACTAATGAGAATCTCCTAAATAGAACAATAGGATAGGATATTCATGTTTATGCCCATGGATGGAAAATCAAGGTGGTTAACACACGGGCAATCGTCAGATCACCTCGCGCCCACCGTCGGGTTACTGGAGCTATTGCAGTGTGTTGTTCATGATTCAGACGTTCCTTCAATTTAGTAGAACCTATTAACCTGCTGAGTTCAGGCAATGCCAAGTTAGTGTGTTGCCCAAAGACACAACCGACTACCTAGAGACCAGTTTTGAACCTGCAACTCTTTGGTTGAAAGGGGACACACTAATCCAGCAGGCTAATCAGTCGGACAGAAATTAACCTAACCTCATCCGATCTCTCTCCAAAGTCGGTTCCATTATATTCCGATGCAGGATGTTGTTCCTGAACTTCAACTTGAGCTCCTCAATACGGGAATCGTCGGGTTTAAGTGGATGCACATTGCAAGCTCGACTGCTCTTCATACCGGGGTACACGAACCCTTCTTCGGTCTTCCATCTTTGTTTTGCCATCTCGTCCTGCTCCTTGTACCAAGCATCCACGTTCACTGGGACCAGCATAGCAGAGTTGTATGTTGGGTGGTACGTGTATCTGAAATGCAAGTTTTAAAAAACGATTTATGTTTAGATATTCTCAATTATAAAAAGAAAGTTTTAAAAGATGATTTAATTTGGATCATTGGTTCCTAACCAGGGGGTCGTACAGAAATTTTTAGGGATGCGCGAGCTTTAATAATTTTACAACACATTTTTATTAATTTTAAGAGTCCGAGCTTTGCAAACAAAACTAAACTTTTCCTGCACATGTTTTTTGGTTTTTCTAGATCAAAAGTACATTAGGTCAGTGTGTTACAATATTTAAAAATATTTTCTACATGTATAAAATACACTTCTTCTTTCCCCAGAAAAACATACAAAGCACAGCATTCAAACGATAGGGGGCCTAAAGTAATATTTATCGCGCAAGGGAGGCGCGGTACCAAAAAGGTTAGGAACAACTGATTCAGACATTCCCAATCATGTCAACACACCTTGTACTTGGGTTTTGCTGAGTCAGCATTTCTCTCATTTTATCTTTTGCGAGGTGGGTGGAGTTGAGGGTTTGAGTGCTGTAGTTATGTGGTGGAACATCAGTGCATATATGCCCAGCTGTCGGTAGGGAAGGGCGCCGCCGTTTACCAGCCTCTTGTACTGCCACCTGAAAAATCAATAGAATGTTTAATGGATTTCTATGCTAAATATCAGTACTTGTCATGCTTTACCGCACACTCTTCTTTGGGGTTTTATATGTTATAATTAATTTTGTTTTTCACAGTATTGTTTTTTATTTAAGTTTGGCGTCCGCTTTATTCATTTATTTATATCCCTTTTTTGTTGACTTGTTTAACCACTGTTCAATTAGCCTTTTTTCCTGTTCCTGTACAGTGATTTGCTTCATTTGCCATTTTTTAACCCAGGAAAAAATGGATGAATAAACTAAAATGCCATTAAACTTACAATGTTCATTGACACATGATCAGCTGGAACATAATTGATGTCACGCTGTCGCAAATGTTCCAAATATTCACGATTCTTGTTGTCAATTGGTGTCCATCGCCTCCTATTATACTTGCCACCTATTTCCACCTCAGCCGGCTCCATTTGAGGATCAGCCAGCTTGGCTACAGGAAAATAGAGAATATTTGGGACAATAAATGACAAAGTCAAACATCTATAGGTGTTTGTCACATAATATTTTTAACTTTGTATATTGTACCCGATATGTGTATAATTATTAGGTAACGTTCATTGATATCCACAATAAGACTGGTGGTTTAGTGTAATCCACAATAAGACTGGTGGTTTAGTGTAGGGTTGTAACTTCGAAACTGGTCACTATTTAGTCAGAACTTGTCCATGGGCAAGGCACTTAATGGACTGAAACCCACCAGATTAATGGGTTCTACTAAATTGAAGCCTTAACCATACACAACACATTGCAATACATTCGGTAACCCGACATTGGGCACGAGGTGATCTGATGATTGCCTGTGTATTAACGATCCGTGTATTTTCCATTCACAGGATAAACATCAATATCCTCTCCTATATAATTTGACCAACCTGTCTCAACGTTTTCCTTATGTTGTTCTTCAAAGTCATCATATGTGAGTGGAACGCCAAACTCCCTGCTCATTGATATCACCATCTCAGATGTTGGGAAGCTATTTGAATGAACTACATCTCGCAGCTTCTTTAAACTGGTAATCTGAAGAAAAATATTTATATTTTAGGTCTGAAGAAAGACTTGAACAATAAGATAATTCTAGTTGTCTAATTAGACTTATAAGAGAGAAATGCCGGTCATTCTAATCTAATTTGTGAAATGTTTCAATTTCTTTTTAATTCTCTAATTTTAATTCTAATCTTATTTACAGTTTTCCTAAAAATGTTACTTTGTCCAACGGTGGGTTTCAGAAAGTTATATAAGAAGCATAAACATTTACCATTCTCATGTTTATAGAAATGAACTCTGATTTAACATGAACTGAAATTGATTTTAATTATATTTCTTTTAATTCAAAATTTATTTGAATTTAAAAGTTTTCGCGAATTAAGTAATTTTAATTCTAATCTAATTTTAAAATGGTGAACATTTTCTAGTTGTCCGAGTCTGCATTACCCCAACATCTTGTACCTGATGCATTTTGGTGATGCAGTCCAAACATTTCTTAGGAACCATGTCCCTCACATAGAGCAATGGCTGCTTCAATATCTCGGTGATGGGTTGGTGCAATCGCACACGACACAGATCCACGTCCAACCCAGCGTACAACCGCTTGCTGAATGTCATGGAGGAATCGAACAAGTGGACCAGGACCTTGTCGTCTGGCAGGAAAGATGTCAACAAAGTTATCTATCTTTTCTACTTTCTATTCTACAATTTTAATCAAAATTGGGATAACATAAAAAAACAGAGTAAACAGAAAAATATAGGGGAAAGATCTAAGGTAGGGATCGGCAACCATTTGCACTTAAAGAACCATTTTAATGAATATTCCACAAAATAAAAATCACTGGCCGCAACAAACCTAATAATATTTTCGCTAATAAAAGGAAAACAACACTGTGTGAGATAAAGACGCGAGTGTTTTTTCTGTTTGTTCTACTTATGCATGGGCATTAAACTATTAAGTGCTCGCTACAGTAGCAATAAAATTAATAAGAGCCACATCAAAAGGATGAAAGAGTGGCAGGTAGCCGACTGCTGGTTTAGCATAGTCTACTCAGTCCCAATACTTTTTAGTAACAGCTCAATAAGTTGTGCAATAATCCATCAGTTAAAAGGTTAAGTTATTGGAATCTATTCTCTGCTTATCCTGTGTTGGGTAAGCAATATACACAAGATAGGTTATAGAGAATAAGAGTATGTTACAAAATTAAGAAATGTTTGTTTATCCCAACAAAGAAAACATCCTCTCACTAAAATATTTAAGGCAACCTTAATAAAACATACCTTTTTCACCATTTTCAGTATTTTTTTCCACAGACAAAAATTTACAAAAGATCAATTCATTAAAAAACTTTGGTTGAACATAGTTAATTTCAGATAACAAAATTACACAAACCTTTTGGTTGATTTCTCTGAGCATGTTGGTGCAAACCCACCATGGCGCCATTCTTTATACCTTCCAACACCAACCAGTGCAAGTTCCCATCAATAACATGGAAACCAGTGATCACATCCAATGTTCGACTCTTTTTTTGTTCACTGATGAAGTAAAAGAAGTACGATGAATTTTGTATGTTTATTCTACTTGACTTGATGTTAAATATGGGAGTTTGATTTCATCGTATCCATCATCAAGTCCGACTGATTAGTCTGGTGGACTACTGTGTCGCCTTTCAGGGTTGCAGATTCGAAACTCGTCATTAGCTAGTCTGTTGTGTCCTTGGGCAAGGCACTTAATGGACATTAGCTAATGTTTATAATGTTTATTCTACCCTATACATGTACCTAATAAATGGATATGTAGAAAGTAAGACTGAGATAGTAAGACGTACATTGACAGTTTATAAGTTGACAATGCAGCGTCCAACACATCTTTCTCAAAGTGGTCCAGTTTCAGTGCTTTGGCATTGGCAGTTGACACATATTCTTCTATTTGCTTCAGTAACGCTTTGTTCGAATAGCTGAAGTAATAGACCACGCGGGAGAACGGACACACCTGCAGGATACAAATAGTGGGTATAAATTAGTTTGAAAACTTTCTTTAACATTTAATTAACACAGGTGTCGGCAATCTGCGTCTCCGTAGCCAAATGCGGCAATTTCACCCTTCTGATGTGGCTCTTATTATTTGTTTTGCTATTGTAGCAAGTGCTTAATAAGTTTAATACCTATGCATAAGTGAAACAATCAGAAAAGCACTCGCATCTTTATCTAACACAGTGTTCCTTTCTTTTATTGCAAAAATATTACTGGTTTCGCTGCCCCCAGTATTTTTATTTTGTGGAATATCTGTTAAAATGGGTTTTTAAGTCAAAAAGGTTGCCGACCCCCTGAATTAGCATGTTATGATAAGCGACAATAACTCTTCACCTGGTTGGGCATTGGTAGCAGACACGGCACATGGTCAGGTGACACGA
>CH003313.1:2740409-2777497 GCA_000149265.1 Ciona savignyi | reverse complement strand
AGGCTCAGATGCATCTTTACAGTGGTTCCCGCGTGGATGTAATGACCAGGTAGGAGAGGGGGGCGTTCCGGACGATCCACTTCACCAGGAATCCCCACCAAACGTCTGTTGCCATCCAAATCAGGGTTATCTCGAAGTAAATCAGGTATCGGACATGGGTTGACATTCACCTGAAGGTTTTATAATAACATATTCACATTTGCATGATATCCGATGATGGTTAAGTATGGCGTATTATATAGATGTTGTATTAATTGGGTAAAATTTAAACAGAGCGATTCCACGTCTGGTTACCGAAGCTGTGTTCATGCAATATCATTTAAGTGCCTTGGTGAAGGTCACAACCGACTAGCTAACGACTAGTTTCAAACCTACAACCCTTCGGCTGAAAGCTGACGTACTAGTCCACTATGCGGTCGTTATTAATACTTAAACCCCCTAAATGCAAAAATTACAATATTTGAGACAACCGATGTACCAATCACAGTCATTGAACCATCATGGTACAATTGTTTGGATTCCTATCCTAGACCCAAATTACCTGTAGACGAATAGTAGTCTGGCCACGCAGAATATCGATCAATGGAATATGTGCAACCCCATATGGATCGTAACCTTCATTTCGCGATCGAAAAGCATTGAACGCCGTTCGCTTTGAACTCACGATTCCAACGTTCGCTAATTTCAAATCATCCCTTTCCTCCCCAAATAATGATGCTTGGCTGGGGTGGAATATTTATGTTCATTTCCGTGAATTGGAAAACCAAGGGGGTTAGCACACAGAAAATTGAAAGATCACCTCACGCACACCGTCGGGTTACCGGAGCTATTGCAACATTCATATGTTCCTTTATTATAGTAGAACCCATTAATCCACTGGGTTCAGACAAAGTCCAAAAAGTGCCTTGCCCAAGAATCGACTGGATAGCGAAAAAAAAATTACTTCACAGAAACATGGCATACACTAAAAAATATTGCTTAGAAACTAAAAGATATTGAATTTTCAACTTATTTACAAGCATATAATACGTAGAAATAGTTAAAGTAACACATGAAATGTTAAATAATCGAGCTTGATCATAGTATAGACTCCAGCGACAAGTGACAGGCAGATATTGTAAGTAATGGATACATGAGGCAATTACACAGGAAAATCCATGCTAAATTGGCTATTGTCTTTGTTTTTGGTTAGATATTTTATTAATATATTAATCTGTTATTTTTTGGATTTTTTAAATAAAATAACTATCATTAAAATGAAAGTGAGAATTATATAAAACAAGTGAAAATTTATTAAAAAAATGTGAAGAAATTAAAGCATAACAAAACAAAGTTTAAATAACAAAGTTCTAACCCAGTGTCATCTTGAGTTTTCTGAACTCGATCGTGCAGCTGAACAATGAATTTGTTGCCTTGTATGAATTCCCTTACTTCACCCTCATCCAGCTGGCCTGGGTGGGGGTGGGGGGTCATTTGTGGCAGCAATTACACAACATAGCCAGAAATTGACATGGGTATTGTCGGAATTATTTTGTTATCCTTCATTTTGCTAGCTATGGTATCAGATTTTGCTATCACCAAGATGGATAGATAATCAGGTAAAACATTTTACTTTTTTTTATCATAAGTGACTATTGACTACATCCTCTTGGACCAGGCCCTAATTATGATTTCGACCAATTAGCTCAGTGGGATAGTGCGTCGCTTTTCAGCCAAAGAGCTGCAGGTTCAAAACTGGTCACCGAAGAGTTTAGAGAAAATTGCCTTAACCCAGTTGAATAATGGGTTCAACCGAATTAAAGGAAAGTCTAAAACATATACAACACACTGCAATAGCCCCAGTATCATGACGGTGGGCTCAAGGTAAAGAGGATTACCCGTGTGTTAAACCTCTTGTGTTTTCCATTTAAGATAAACATGATTATTCTATCCTATTACTTAACCATGAAGTTACAAAATATTTTTACCTAACAAGACAACATGCACATCTTCAAAGTAAACATGCTTTCCATGGGCACGACCGGCTGTGATATGAGACGGATGGCCAAGAAAGTTGTATTTGCAGTGGACTGGCTCGCATAGGCTGGATAACCTGGGTGGAATTAACGTTTAATTCAGACAAAAATCTCACGTTACATGCTATAAGGCAGTACTTTAAAAATGTTAATAATGTTAAAAATAAAAAACACAGCATCATTTATTTAATGTGATATTTACGCTTTTATTGAACACAATCACTAAAAATATTATTTTCCCCATGATACCCCTAGCATTGTCCTGTGACAGAGTAGTGTGCCACAAAACACTGGTTGCGTAGTTAACAGTTAACATTGGTGGAAATGTAGATGTTACAACAGAGAGAATGTCAAATTATCACCTTAGCCACCATTGTGTTGTCTATGATCAAGATATTTCTGTTGATTTTGTTTAAACCAATAAACTAGGGGTTTAACAACTTCATGTAATGTTTTTCTCTATAACAAACACGCATCTTGTAAACTTCCAGTTGACGAACCAATGTGTTACAGCAGGAGCTATACTCTCCAAAGAAGTCCGACTGATTAGTCTGGTTAATTAGTGCGTTGCCTTTCAGCCCAAAGGTTGCAGATTTGAAACTGAGGTTAGCTAATCGGTTGTGTCCTTGGTCAAGGCACTTTACATACATTGCCTGAACCCAGCGAATTAATGGGTTCAACCAAATTAAAGAAACGTATGAATTATACACAACACACTGCAATAGCTCCAGTAACCCGACAGTGAACGTGAGGTGATCTGACGATTGCCCGTGTGTTAAACCCCTTGCGTTTTCCCATTCACAGGGGATAAACATGAATATCCTATCATAAACAGTGCAATATACGTACTGATTATAAGATACAGGAGTGGCTGGCATATCTTTCACGGCTTTCAGGTTGATCACCAGCGGATTGAGGGATTTCTCCAACTCCTTCGGCAACAATGGGACGTCAAGGGATAGTGTGACATAACAATCACGCACGCTACCACTAGGGTGAGTTAATTTGGTCGACACAGTTTTAACGCCTGGAAAATATAAAACATTTGTAATTCATTGAAAAGTTATAAAAAATTAGTTTATTTTTTGCTTTTTTCTGTCTCGAGCTCTTGTAGAGCTATTGTATTAGAACAAATGTGTCGTTGTAAAACCACGAAGCAATAGGTAACCCATGTTAGTAGGCATAAGATAACCTAACGATTGTCTGTGTGATAATGTCCATAGGGTGACTTTTTCAAGGGCACAACTGTTCAGCTGTGTGGTCACTGGTCACAAATGCTTCATTAGCTCTAAAATTAATAAAGTTCAGAAAAAACCCATGTGAAAAGGGTCGGCATTAAACCACCACAGCACCATACCTGCAAATAGGGATTCCAATTTGACAGGAATATTCACAGGTTTGGTGTGGGCACTAGAGGATTTTGCTGCCAAATCAGGACTTCCTTTCTTAATGCCAGTTGAAGGCATTGGTGTCTTATCTGTGTCGGCTAATCCAGTTCTGTAAAGCATGAGAAATAAAACCTTAATGTGAAATATCATGATGGCTGTTTGGGTATCTGTGAAATGAAAACGAAATCCCAAAATAAAGATTTCGGTCGCTGCATAAAAAAAAACTACTTTAAAATCTTTACATAAATTGTCAACAGGTCTCGCAACAAAAAATTGTTCTTCAAGGACACAACCGACAAGCTAGTGACCAGATTCGAACCTGCAACCTTTTGAATGAAAGGCGACACACTTAACCACTAGATTAATCTCTCTGACTATAATTTCAATAAAAAATTTTGAAGACAGTGTCATAACCAACATTTCACGGCAATCGTACTATCAATAATAGTAAACAGACGATCCTTACAAACACATTCATATTTACGTTGGCTTTGTTATTTACATTGGAAATATTTTATCAACACCACAGCTTGCCAAGGTTGGAGTTTTTGCGGGCTATAAATACGAAGGAAAAGGACGGTCAAAACTTACTTTGAATCCTTCAACATTCTTTTCTCAATATTGCGCAACATACTTCCATTTTTCTCCAGTTCCTTTTGTAATGTGGCCTAAACATTAAAGATAGGATAATATTACAGTTTTTTTCACATGTTCGTTCAATTCGGGAAAAGATTTACATGTTCCTTCAATTTAGTCAAACCCATCATTCCACTGGGTTCAGGCAATTTCCATTAAGTGTGAAGGACACAACCGACTAGTTAGCGACCAGTTTCGAACCTGCACCCCTTTGGCTAAAAGGCGACGCACTAACCCCCATATAAGCTAATAGGTGGGTTAAGATTGGTTTAAATACCCAATGGGGCAGTTCACCTATTAACAGGATGTTAAACATTAACCTCCTGTTTTAAAATTAAATTTCCCCCGTTTGAACTTAAAGTATCACCTGTTGCCTCTTTAATTCATTGATTCTCTTGTGTTCTTCATCAGAAGCATTGATTCCAGCCAATCTTCCAAGAGTGCTCCGTACCCTGTGAATATGTCGGAGAATGTTATTATACTGCTAACAGTACGTCAAATTAATGTCAGATGTGCTAATTTTAACTCCAAATAAATTTATAGTCAGAATGTGACCAGTAATATTTAGTTGTACATTTTTTAAATAATAATCCAAAGAATTAATGGCAAAATCACAAAATAAAACATACCGGTATGTATTTTCAGGTTTTATAGAGTATTATTGTTTTTTTATCCTGCATTTTTCAGGCTACATGTACTAAGAATCTTTCTCAAGGAAATGATAAGACAAGATTTAGAACTTTTCGGTCAATGCACCAACCGCTCCAAATTAATAGGAATATGTCGTTGTTTTTTAACTTTATAATCCACAGAACTTAGGCATTAGTAGAGGATATTCATGTTTATCCTCATGAAAGGCGTTCCTTTAATTTGGTAGAACCCATTAATCCACTGGTTTCAGGCAATGTTCGTTAGTGTCTTGCTCAAGAACACAACTGATAAGCCGGCAATTGATTCCCAACCAAGACCCTTTCAGTAAATGCTGTAACCACCCCCAAAATAGCTAATATAGCCAATGCTGTTCCTACCTTGCCGGAGGTTGTGTTTCCTTTTGTTCACTCCCTTCATCAGCTGATGGTTCCGCTGCATCAGTTGGGATGGATTGAGGTCTTTTCACTTCATGTTTGTTAACATTCACCACTGAGTCACGTGGCTGCACGTTTAACCAACTGTTCGACTGTCGTGCTACAACCCCTTGTACCTGGGAACGATGGGTAAAAGATGTTGTGGAGGAGAAAGCTTTTGTGGAAGATAATGTTTATTTCAATTTAGTATATAATAGTTTTTTGCAACTTAACTTTCATTGCAACTTAACCGATTAATGGGTTCTACCAAATTAAAGAAATTCATGTATCATACACAACACACTGCAATAGCTCCGGTAACATGACAGTGGGCGCGAGGTGATCTGACGATTGACCGTGTGTTAACGGCTCTTGGTTTTCCCATTTATGGTGATAAACATGAATATTCTATCCTTGTACTCACTCCTTTGCCAGGCATGTGTGATTCATTGCCGGATGGGAGACGAAATGCCTTGGGTCGGTCCGTACGCGCTTTCGTCGACACCTTGTCTTTTCCATCCCAAATCTTCATGTCAACCACGTGATCGTACAACGACATCACGTTTTTGCTCGTCACCTCGATTTCATGGCTGGAAAGTCAGGAATTAATAATATTGTAAAGGTAGGATAGGATATTCATGTTTATTACCGTGAATCGAAAAACCAAGTGAGTTAACACACAGGCAATCTTCAGATTACCTTGTATGCACTGTCAGGTTACCAGAGCTATTGAAGGGTGTTATAAAGTTTTAATAAGATATAGGTTTGTTACACCACTGCCACACACAACATTACAAACATTCCAAGTACATATAGTACATAGACCGTACTTTACAAACCATTAGACGCAATTTAAATCCTTTTTTTCCCTAAAAATTAATTATGCGCTTTATAAGCCAGTGCGTATAATGCATGGATCAAGTAGTTCTTTATGCTTAATTGTCTACACACAAAACCAGTACGGGTACTGTTGTTTTAAAAACAAACCATACTAAAAAGCCTGCCCCTTATAAACCGGTGTGTCTATAAAAAAACAAAATAATTTATTGACAGTGCACCTTATAAACCTGTGCACCTGGTTTTTAAAATACAGTAAGTAAATTAGGATAATTTTTTTAAATTTTAGATCACTAAGAAACTTATGTAGCCTGATAGTGGTATATGATGGTTTAGTTTGTTACATTTTTACATTTTAAAAGCACATCAGTTACAGACTTGGTAGTGAACAAAAAGTAAAAATAAAAGTAAAGTGACCATAAAACCTATTTTAAACAAGAATGTTTACAATTGACTGTAATTAGTATCGTCCACATAAAAACTACGAAACATCAACGAAGCTTAAACTCCAAACGAACAAAAATGGATTGTATTTCTGCCTTGAATAAAACCTATTTTATACTCGTTACATCAAAGATTAAACTTCCAGTGAACAAAACCATGAACAGAATGGATTGTAATTGTACCTGTGCATCCATGCGACCCATACATTTTGCCCATCATCCCATGTCTTCACCACCCGAGAATCCGTGTCGGTGAAGACTTTTGCCGCGACAGAGTATGTCACCACGTCGGTGATGGTGCGCTCATGTTCAGGTGCCACTACATATTCACAATGGAGGTATTGGTTGGCACGTGGGGCTTCCACTGTTCGTTTGTTACGCTTTACAAGCTCCTCCAGTAGTTTGCTGTGGTCATCAGTCGCTGAAAGTAAGTGGAATAGAATAGGATATTCATGATTATCCCTGTCAATTGTAAAACGCAAGGGGGTTAACACACGGACAATCATCATATTACCTCATGCCCACCGTCGGGTTACCGGAGGTATTGCAGTGTGTTGTGTATGATTTACATGTTGACTTAAACACATTAATTTTAACTTGAAAGTAAATAGTTATTCCAATATGCATTTAATTAGATTACCAAGAGATGGCTGGCGTAATTGGGGGAAAATGTTTTTTATACAGAGCAAGTCATAATTATAGTATAGATTATTACTCTTCAAAAGATGAACTAGAAAAGGTAATATTCCAGTTGATCTATGGATATGCATGTAAAAATTATTAATTACTTACATTGCTTGTAATATTACAATGATAGAGTAAAGTGCTTTAATTTATGAAGGTGACTTTACTTTCGGGTTTAAAAGGGGACGTTTGTTTATTAGATGAAATTTCAGAACATAGTCAGCACTATTTCATATCAAATAAAATCTTTCGCTTTACATATTACAGTTTATACAACATCACCCATTGAATGCACATTTACCACCAAACAACCTACGTTTTGGGTATGCTACAGCTACTGTTACAGTGATGGTGACAACATGAGGTTTAGTGGTCTCTAATTTGGCCTTTCCAGCTGAAGCTGCCTCTTTCATGGATTTCGAACTTCGTGACGACTTTGCGGATCCGACAAAGCTTGGGACCGCGCTGTTTCGATCTTCTTGGGTGAGGTTTTCTAGAGAGTCAGCCATGGGAAATTTAAAATGCTACCGGTACCTTACATAATAATAAAGTTGTGAAAACCTACAAAAACAAACCATTTACATACAACCAAAAAGTAATAAAGAAAATATAAAAGTGCGACAACATTTGTTTATTTAAACCAAAAATAATATCAAGTGAAGTGATGTATTTAGGGGAAAACAATCTGTATGTATTGGTAAAAATTTAAACCGATCAGTAATTAATACCATGTATCACATATGTTTGATATATCAGATAAATAAAAAGTTGTATCACAAAAAAAAGTATAAGAAGAACAATAAACATAGACAATTTTTCATCTCCCCCCAGTAGGAATGGGTGGTAGGACAGGTTTAACATTAGCTCCCGGTTTCTCAGTTTTGTCCAAAGATTCCATCCATTCATCCAAGCCATCCACGAGTCTGGGTGCAAGAGGTGTTGCTGTCCGAGAGGAATCTTTAAGAGATCCTTTCAGAGACTCCAACGCATCATTCAGTGCGTCAAGATCGAGAGGTTGGTTGGCAAAGTCGTTAAGTTTCCTACGTACTTGCTCCCGGCCAGATTCCTCATCCGAGAAACCTCTAGCTGAGGACAAACCCGACAACCCAGTGCTGTCTCCATTAGAACCGTTGGAGCTGTCCGGAGAAAGGCGCTCGCTCTTTGTTTTATCCGAATCATGTTGCTGACCGTTTTCGATCGTAACTTGGCTCACGTTGGGGTACATGGAGGCAGCAAAAGCAGGGTCCTGGTATAACGAAGCCACCTGAGCTGCGGGACTTCCTTCAAGCATCCCTGGCGCTGTCATAGGAACCATCGGTCTTCTGAACAACTCATCATACACACTTGGTGAGAAACCTTCGACGGCTTCCTTTGCTGCATTTTGTCTCCTTTTGTACGATGCTTCTTCAACTGGAGTCTTTCTCGAGTCAAGTTTAGTTTGATTTTTCGCTGAGTTCGGGTCATTGCTGTTGGTTGAATCTCCATGGAAAGAAGGCCTTGACCACGTCCTTCTCATATGACCTGATACATTAGTTTGATGAGTTCCAGATTCGTCCTTGTGTTCTGTGGTTGATAATCTGGGGATTACGACATCAGCGTCTGCTCCCGAGAGATCGGTTGTGCCCAGATAGTCCATAACCAGTTGCCGCAGTCTGTCATAAGCTTCCCCCAATTTATCACTATTAATAACCATGTCAAAAAAGCCTGGATGATTCTGGTTGATTTCAGTGTACATAGCGACTTGGGATTCGCTGATATATTTCAGCTGTTGCTTTGTGTAGATTCCTCTTTCGATCATTCTTCCCTTGTGTTCATCCTTGGATACAGGTAAAATAAGGACATACCTTGGCTCGAAGTAGGTATTTTTCAATGTGCGGACTCCATTAATCTCCATGTGCACAACGCAAGCTAGTCCTTCTTTAGCCACAGTCTCAATTGAATCAAGACTCAGTCCATACAGGCAGCCATGGTGTTTGTATGTCTGCACAAAGCAACCTTGACTGAGCAACACTTGGAAATGATCGGGAGTCACAAAGTGGTAATCTCTCCCGTTCTTTTCGCCGGGGTGCATCACCCTGGTTGTATGGGAGACGCCAAACCCAAAATAATCCGGGAAGTCCTGAGCAAGACGATGCGCAAGTTCCCGCTTTCCCGAGGCTTGAGGGCCTGTCAAAACCAGCATCGGATAAGGCATCTCTATACTAGGAAGTGTGCTTTCATAGATCTTGCTCGGCTGTAGAAACCGATACACTGTGTGTGTTATATGATCCAATGCAGCTTGTACTTCAGGTGGAGGGTCAAACAGGTTCACAGCCATCACTTTTTCCTCCACATTCACAGAAACTCCATCCAGTTCAGTAATCTGCTGCATCGCGAATATAACAGACTTCCTGTATTCTTCTGCCTCTACCATCGGGTTGCCCACGAAATTTAAAGTTCGTAGACTTTGAATCGATTCTATGTATTGTATTTCTGTCAGATCAGATAGTTGGTTGCCTTCACAGTTCAGAATGCAAAGCTCGTTTTTACCCTCCAAACCACTCAAACTGAACAGGCTGTTTCCAGATAAATCCAGTTCCTGAAGTTGTATAACAGCTTCCAAGTTTTCAATCTGAGTGATTTTGTTGCGGCTGAGTTTTAAGATTCTTAGATTCGGAATTTCCAAACCCGATATCTTTGTGATGAGGTTGTTGGATAGAACAAGTGTTTGAAGGAAGCTACATTCAGATAGACCTTCTATCTCTGCTATCTTATTGTGCTCCAAATTCAAATGACATAAATGACCATGAGCACTCAAATCTGGCATTTGGGTGATATTATTATGTGAAAAGTCAGCTTCTCTTAAGCTGAATGGAGGTTCAAAATCCAAAAGCTCAGTCAAGTCATTGTGAGAAGCATTTAACTTGACAAGATAACGCATATTCTTAAGTGCACACAAGTCAGTGAGGTGATTATAAGACAGATTAATCTCCTGGATGTGCTTTAATGACTCTAATAGGGAGACATCCTCAAGTCCAAACCCTTGGATGGAGAGGTGAAGAAAGACATGCATCGTTCCACACGCTGAGGTACCAATGTTGCTCAAACCGCGAGAAATCAGATCCTGAGTGAGGATGGTCAGTCTTCTTTGTTCTTCTTCTTCATCTTCCAAAATTGAAGATGCATCATCCGGAATAAATAGAGTCAGATGTTGGTCATCTTTGGTGCCAAGAACTTGGTTCGGATTGAGGACATTAGCTTCACTGAGAGTAAGTTTCTGGCCATCGATCCCCATTGTCTTCCCATTTGTAGCATCTTCCGGTTGGACCTCAGGCTCTCGGACTCGCGGAGATGGACTTCGACTCTTCTTACTTTTTCCTTTGTTCTTCATTTTAAAATTGGTGATTGTTCAAATAATTTAAATGTTAAACAGAATCAACTAATGACCCATTTGGCCACTAGAGTCTCCTAGTATAGTAAGGTCAAACTTAGTTTAAGATAGGATGATATAGGAGGATAGAATATTCATGTTTATCTCTGTAAATGGGAAAACCAAGGGGGTTAACTCACAGGCAATCACCTCGTGCTCAGGCAATGTCCGTTAAGTGCCTTGCTTAAGGACATAATCCACTAGCTAGTGACCTGTTTTGAACCTGCTACCCTTTGGCTAAAAGGTGACGCACTGACCAACCATACTAAACTGTCGGACAAATTTGAAAGTTTCATTGAAAATAACTAACACGCTACCCATCAATCACTACAAAAATTGTACAAAATTTGAAACATTTTTTACACAAACAACTATTGTTTTTGCAGTACATAACCAGAACTTAAGATAGCGGCCATATGATATCTTGTGCAATAATAAAAATAATCAAAACACGAGTTTCCAAAATAGAAAATTTAACATTAGTATTAACAATTAAATGCAATAAAACTGTGAAAAAATGTAGACAACCAAAGGGTTGTGGGACCGAAAACAGTTGTTTGCTAGATGGTTGTGTCCATAAGCAAGGCACTTAAAGCCAGTGAATTAATGGGTTCTATTAAAACAGCTTAGCAATGTAATAGGATAGGATAGGATATTCATGTTTATCCCCGTGAATGGGAAAACCAAGGGGGTTATCACACGGGCAATCGTTAGATCACCTCGCGCCCATCGTCGGGTTACCGGAGCTATTGCAGTGTGTTGTATATGATAGACACGTTCCTTCATTTTGGTAGAACCCATTAATCCGCTGGGTTCAGGCAATGTCCGTAAAGTGCCTTGCCCAAGGACACAGCCGACTAACTAGCGACCAGTTTCGCACCTGCAACCTTTGGATTGAAAGGCGACGCACTTAACCGCTAGACCAACCGGCCGGACACATAATAATCTTTTTACAGGCATATACGAAACATTAAAATAACTTCAATAAAACTAATGGTTGGCATGAGATTAAATGATATTTTAAATTTTATAACTTTCGTTTTTTCTCCATTCCAAGGGCAAAAACAATAATTTTCCTATCATATTCTAACACGATTAGGCTTTGGGTTCACAGGTTAAAAGTGATAATTTTACGTACAAAGTATCTTTATGTGCCGTAACATCTTTTCATTATTATATAAAATAAAACTCTTAAAACTTGCAAATTCGGTAGGTTTGTAACCTTTAATACACCTTGGCCTACAAAAAACTAAGCCCACCGCGCGTATTATTGTCATAGAAACGCATTTGCTCTCGTTCTTCCTCTAACGGATAATTAAAATGTTTGTTATTTCTATTTTGGTGGGTTTAAAATTTTTGGGTTTAAAAAAATGAATAAAGACACCGTGTAACTTCCCGACAAGGTGCTGGCTCCTAACACCTGTCTTTGTGCGAAGTTGCAGTATGCTTAGACGGCGTCTCTTAGTTAGAGTTTGAAATAACGCGTCGTTGTTCAAAACTTCATGAATTTATTTGAAATTGACATTTGAATGATTGCGGAATCGAAACGTCTTGAAATGACGGTTTTTAAATTGTTACTGAACAGGAGCAAAAGCACGTCATATACATCTTAACAATAACCGAATTCCAAAACATACCAACTAAAACTATCAAATAACCGATTACCTCAAGATAATTTTTAGGCGGTAAAAAGGAGCGTTTTATAGTTCGTTGAAATGGTGGGAAAGAGGGAATATACTACAGCGATCTTATTTCCTCGTGACATTGATAAAAATATAAACAATATTGGCGACGATAAATCTTACACACCGTACCGTAATCGTCAAAAATTCATAAAAAATGCATCAGCAAACTTATTACTATTATCGTCAGATAACTCGTGATAAAGGCCTAGTGTCGAAGCTATTGCAATGTGTTGAATTTGAAGACATTCCTACAGGTTTAGAAAAGTATATGGATATATAAGCATATTTATCATATTCATGGTTTATCTTTTTGAATGAAAAAACGCAAGCAAGATATATCGCAAGGGCACTCGTTAGTTTATACTTATTTCAAACCAGCTACAACAAATTCCACAAAATTTCGGCTGAAAGGCGACGACGCACCATGGCATTAAACTACTGGATTCACGCAATATCAGCTAAATGCACAGTTAGCCACACCACCGACTATCTAGTTGTCGGGTTTCATCTTACTACTCTTCGGCGGGCGTTACCATTAAGCTTAGCCTATAGCTAAACAGCTGGAATGGTATGGTAGGAAAATTGAAATCCCGCAGAACACCGTGCAATGACTTTTAGGTGTCGCAAAAAAAGTATATTAATTTTACATAAACTACTATATCCATATACGGGAAGCGATTCAAGCGAAAGCCTCCTTATTGTACCGCGTGATATATCTGAATGCACATCGGACGTATTATTCACGTGATCAAAACAATGCATTTGGATTGTGACGTGGAGCGGCCAATTGTGTGTATGTCACACGCGTGTACGGTCTGATATTGACGCAAATAAATACATTTCGATCTGTTTAGGATTTTAAAAGTGAAGAAGGGTCGCACAAAATTTAAATAAATAGAAAGGGTCCGGAGCTTAAATGGTTGGAAAACCTAGTAAATACCTTTGGGTATAATACATTTACAACAATTTTAATTCAGCTCTACTGTCCAGTAACAGGCCTAGGCCTAAAAATATTTTGTTGATATTAAATATATTTTTGCATTTTTTTTCTTTTAGTTAACCTTAGTGTATTTACTTTACTGGCGTCAGGCAAACTAATCATGACGACTTCTGCAGTAAAATAAAATTAATATGACAACTTGTTTGTGGCATATCTAGTGTTCTCTTCTTTGTGCGAAATGATTTTTTGTGGTTGAAACATAAAACATACCACAGCATGAACGGCAATAGTGTGGGCGTTCCTGTAGTAAATCAATCACCGAAAGCGAGAGTGTTATCCGAAAAAAGCACTTTTGGGTATTAAGTTTCTTCTCTCAGACTGTGTGTTATTTGGGCTGTTGGTATTTCAAGAGCACGTGTCCAAAGCAAGACAGTACTATATTGGAAGTTTAGTTTATCATAATAAATAATTGTGTAGTGAACCATAATGGACCAAGACACTATAGTTTATATTGTGCTTGAGGTAATACTGGCCATGTTATCTATTTTTGGAAATGCTCTTGTGTGTTACGTGGTCTTGCATTCACGGGTTCTACGGAAGAAGGTGAGACCATACGTTCGCAGCGTAATGTGCGGTGTTGTATAATATTAATATTATAATATTTATAAAAAGACAACTGCTAAAATCGTATATTATCATAGAAAGCGTTGGGTCGTATGTTTAAAAAATCGTGAATTTTAATAAAATTAATTGTAATAACAAATGCAAAGCCAACATAACGTATTGTTGTAGATGATTTAGTAATATTTTTGTATATGATTTTGTTGTATATAAACGCCTTTTTTAATTCGATTAATTCTGGTTGTCCCGACAGGTTATGTACATGTTCGTGACTTCCCTAGCATTGGCAGATATATGTGTTGGTGCAATTGCAATCCCGTTTGCCATTCTTACAAAACTTGGCCTTCCACGATCCTCACCCTTTTTCTGCGTTGCCATGCTTTCATTTATTATGATTCCCACACAAATTTCAATCTTCAATCTCATGGCCATCTCAGTTGAGCGGTAAGTGTCTTTAAATACCACTGGGGCGTTTAGTAATTTTACACTTTAAACGAAATTATTTATACGATGCTACTGGGCCCCGTTCAGTAATTCTACACTTTAAACTAAATTATTTATACTATTGTTTTTTGCTTTGTCTGTTAAAATAATTAGGTATAGACATGATTTCTAATATATTATGCTATTAGCTGTTGATGTAACAGCATGATCTCTTACCTAACGTAGTTTACAAAACTTGTACAATTAAAACTTTCTATTTTTGATTTGAGTAAAATAATTCATACACAAATTTATATTTTGTTTCTTACTTTAAAAGAAATTCTACTTTATATTTGAATACGGAGCCTGGGATTATCTATTGCGACCTTTAATTTTACCACATCCGGAACCTTGAACTATTAATTTCGTATTGGGTCAAATTTGTATAAGGTCGCCTTAACACACTGTCAACACTTTTACTTAGTTAGTACAGTTTTATATTAAACTGTTTTTCCGACTTTTTATATTCATTTATATATTTAAAACTAAAGTGAATATTGCTTTTGCCATTAATTCGCCGGCTCGAACTGAATTGTAATGTAGGTTTCCATTACTAAATCAATATCATCTGTGACGCAGCTATCTATCAATCCGACATCCACGATTGCACTATAATATGCTGACTCTCGACAAGTCTTTGACGGTGGTGGTTCTAACGTGGATATTATCCGCTGTTATTGGGATGCTTCCTCTATTCGGGTGGAATAAGATAACGAACACGCCAGGTTCGGATAGAATCTATTTAATTATGTCCTTTGTTAAAATAACGTGTTCTAACGACTGTTCGTTTTGCCGTCTTTTCTGTTGCTGTGTGGCGATTTGATTCGTTTGCCATTTTTAATACTGGGTCAAAACATGAATGAACTAAACTATTGATTTCCCGCCGAATCGCATGTTTCGGTCTATTTTCCTGTGTCAGCGTAAGCCCGATCGAGTTACCGTTCCAATTTTTCTTCAGTTTCCACCAAGTTCCTAAACGAATCGATTTTCGACCGGCGACTGCCGTTTATTTTGAATTTCCAAACCAACTCAGATAACCAAACATCAAACGACATAATTCAACCGAGGGGAGAAATGTGCGAATTTATGAAGGTTTGATATTTTATTTTATTTTAAAGATATTCGACTGATTAAGCTGGTGGTTAAGTCGCCTTTTAGCCGAAAGGTTGAGGGTACGAAAGCCGTATAGTCGGTTGTGTTCTTGGGCAAGGCACTTAACGGACATTGGTTTATTCGTTTATCATGCCTATCCTGGTACGCAGAACCTATGGCCTTGTATACAGTATTCGGATTTAGGATGCTAAGTTCTCAAATGGATAGCTGCTTTAGCAGGGATTGGAAGTAGAAAAAGTGATAGAATTTGTTTCAAAGTGAGATTTATGGCACTATTTTTGCAGAACAGACTTTATAAACAGTCGAAAAGTTACATTAATTATTTAAAACAAAGTGAATTTGTCTCCGTATTCAGGTAATGGAATTCGACTACATGTTTTTCAACTTCGTGGTTTGTGTGTTACCTCCTCTGGTCGTTTCGGCAATTCTCTACTTTGTTATATTCGTGTCGGTTCTTCGGGTCCAGGAAAATCGACACCCAACAAGCACAAATGCCAACGATTCCCCGACCTTTATTCACAGAGATGGGAGCACTACAACCTCGTTCCACAAACGCCATCTCTTGTGAGGGAAAAAGCAAAACATAGCGTTAAGCATGAAATCAGATAGTGCCTCATTTGCTGTTCCGCATAATCGTGTATGAAATATTAATGCAGCCATATTTTTGTCACTGCAGACACACTATTTGACATAAAATATATAAATTGCAGCTTATAGGCTTACATTAAATTAACGTCAATTGTAATTCTCATTTACATGAAAACAAATCGAATTTAACTTCGTTTCACTTTACCGTATCAAAACGTCATAGAGAATATAAATTAAAACTTTTATAATAAATTTTCAGTTAAAAATATCCTGCTATTTATTTAAAATATAACATTTTGTTCTTAGAAAAAATACCGAAAGTGTGAGAAATGCAGATGGAACATCATATCTTGTGCAGGTAATATTTGCTTTCAAATGACATTTCAATTTACTTTACATTAGTATGGCTGGGTCCATGGTAGCGCTGGGAACAGGAATGTAGTCCACGATATATAACATTAGTATGGGTGGGTCCATGGTAGCCCGGGACCATTGATGTAGGCCATGCTATTACATTAGTAGCGGTGGGTCTGTTGTAGCGCCAGGGCCAGGAATGTAGGTCACCGCCTATTCAATTATATATTAAAATAGAATTGTACTGTTTGGTAGAAATTGTGTTAATTGGGGGTTTATGCTGCTTACGCATAGTATATGACAAGTATTTTATGTAGAACCTTAAAAGCTGACCGCAGGTTACCGAATATATCCCACCTAAAAGTGTAACATTTATACTCAAATTTCCAACATTTTTACAGAAACTAGCATCTTTGCGCGACGTGCCGATGATGTTCACGCCCAGTATGTTGCAAAAACATCGTAACCAACACAAAACCACGTCTGGACAAAATCAAGAAAGCATCGACACATTGAAACAAAATGCTCAAGAAATACAACTGAAAGGTTGGTTTGTGTGTTTTGTTTATACTGGTTATACAAGGAATTTGGAAACCGAGTGTAAGGAAATCGTAAAGATTAATAAATCGAGTAATAAGAAATTATTTGGACGCCATGCTGTATTTATTTTTACTCGGTGAAAGTCGGCGTAGGTTTCGGATTCTCATAGTACAGCCGTCAAATATTCTGAATTTTTGAGACATGTTAATTTCCAATCATTTGGCGACGAGTCGGATTAGTCGTTGACACAAACATACATTTGTGAATATGAAAACCCCTGAGAGTTATCACACCCGAAGTTGTCAAATAACCATGCGCCCACCATTGGGTTACATGAGCTATTACAATTTGGTGCGTACGATTAAAACGACCCTTTAGTTTAGTAGAATCAATTAGTTCAAGCGATGTCTGCAAATTCCCTTGCCTAAGGACACATGCAACCGACGAACTAGCAACTAGTTTCAATACACAATCCTTTGCCGAAGGCGACGTGCCAAGACATTATGTTATTTGGTGGAAAATTATATTTGAAACCGATAATCACAAAAAAGCAAGAAATGACGTTAATAACATTAACGCTTGGGTCAAACTCTATATGAAAGCTGTTATAATCAAGAGCCGAGAAGCACAAAAGGAGCTTCTGTAATTGTAAATCCATTGGGCTTACGGCCAATTTTTCGTTCCATAATAAAAGTGTGAAATTCAATTTGTTTCTATTAACGAGAAACCGTCCCTTGTGAGTTGCTAAGTCCAGCAGAGCGTAAGATGGGAACAGAAGAATAATCGATTGCATTAGATTTGATCAAAAATACCTTTGATCTACATCTGTCCTAATTACGATTCCAATCAACTGGAAATAAAACCGGGTTTTGTTGATTTAGTTCTTGATTGGTCGGGTCTAATTTATTTTGAATAATTTATTGTTGATTTCACCTGTCTGGGTTTGCAATTTCAAGTAACACGAGAATGAATTAAAATAAGTCTTGTCTGCACCTGCCTGTTGTAGATTATCCGGATAAGAAATTCATTGTTTTTTTCATCAAACTAATCAATTTTGGATTTACGAAGAAATCTCAATATTAAAGTATCCAATAATATAGATTTTTTGGATATTGTATAAAAGCCAATTTCCGTTTTTAAATTGAAACGGAAAAATCGTAATCTAGATAGAAAATGCACAAACAGCTGCCAACTTGCGTATTGAATAAAAAAATCGCTGGGTTTAGGCAATGTGCGGTAAATACCTTGCCCAAGCACACAACCGACTAGCTAGAGACCAGTTTCGAACATACAACCCTTCAGCTATAAATGGCGACACAATAAACCACAAGGCGGTCGGACTGTTGGAATTTGAAAACATTTTTATCATTTTACAAGGTGTAATAAGTTTCAATTTAATTTTCTTTCGCCTCTTTGTAGTTGAGTCGCCATCGAGTTCAGCTGTCGCTCACAGCTGCCACGAGGGCGAGAAGGATAACACGAGCGGATTATCAGGTATTAAGTTATTTGATCTACCACTACATATATCATACATTAAATCGATATACAGTTGTTATACATGTCGTTCGTATTATAGAACGTTTCTGGCACGAAAGGGATCATTACATTCAACAACAAAACGAAATTTACATTTGAAGTTATCAATAAATCGTTTATAGCAAATTTTTTTATTTATTTTTAATTATTTTGCAATCGTCACTTCCGTTTGAGTCGGTATGTATTGGTCGCGTTAACCATTCGGTCACCAGCCGTGCATCTTTGGGTAGTTTTTGTGAATGTTTACCACTTTTCTTTCATGACCCTTGCGGCTATCAATCATACACAACGCACTACAATAGCTCCGGTATCCAGGCTGTTTGGGCGCAAGGTAATCTGACGATTTCTCATGTTAATCCCCCTTTGTTTTCCAATTTATGGGGATAAACATGACTATCTTATCCTTATTCTATAAAGCAGTGCCTCAATGCATTTTTGTATTCCACAGTGGGACAATCGATTCTTGACAAACACCTGTTGTCGGATCGCTTGTCTAAATTGGCGTCAACGCAATCAAATCCTGGAAAACACAATGTTATTTGCACGTAAGATTAAATACTCTTTTAAAATATGGCATGGTGAAGTGACTGTCATTTTAATATAGCAAGCGTTACAATACAGCTTAACCACACAACTATATTCGGTGTGTATTGGTATTCAAAATTATTTCAATTTTAAACATCATTTTAAATCCTTGGGTTAAGATGCATTGACATATATAACACAGCAACAGCATTACGTTCAGAGCCGCGATATCGTTTGAACCTTTCCAGATAAGAAATCAACGTCAAGTTATTTGGCTTTGTTTATTCTATTTAATGTGGGGTGCAATTTCACTCCAGTTGATGCATAATTCATCAAGCTTGTAGCCTCGTAGGTAAATCGAGTAACTGATTGAGATTTTTTCGCCGAGATAGCAAATCTCGACATCGATTTTAATCGACTTTGCTCGGACGATCATGGTTTCGCACTAGTGAGGAAAGTAAACGAGATTACCATCCACTTGCAGGTACGAACCTAAAGTTGGTACGTGTTGTTCGAAAATTAACAGCGATTCAACCGTGTCAACATATTCGGTGAGTTGAGATGTTTTTGTGCTTGCTCGAAATAAACAACATTTGAGCAAATAATTAATCGGCTCGTGTAAATAGAAATCTGCTTTGAAGTGGTTTATTGACTGTTGTCGTATGTATAAGCTCTATAGCAAAATAAATAAGAGGAATGTCTTATATTATTTAGTTTGTGTTGGATCAATATTGGAAGGTTTTCATTTGCAATGGGTGGATATGAGCACCACCGTACCCAGTTAGACATAGTCTACTTTGACAAACCATTATATTCCTATAGATTGACGCTACTCGATATTTTGTGCTAGTTAACAATATATACGCCTTCTTTTAACCTGATGGTGTTTTTTCAACTTCCAAATACGTATATTCCCTGGTGTATATTGGATTACTAAACAGACATCAGCAGACGTATTTTTTTTCAGTCAACGCCTTGTAGGTCGCGTGTGGGGACGGATGAGTTTCAGGCGGCGAAAAAACGTCATCACGCAGAACGTCATCACAAAAGGATGAGAGAAATTCGAGCGGCCACTGTTCTTGCACTTATCGTGCTCTCTTTCGCCATCTGCTGGATGCCGATACATGTACTGAACACGATACACAGGTAGTTTAGTTTATTTTTTCGTTTTTTTTAATTAAAGATGAACGGCATTATTAATTAAAATCAAGGAGACGGAATAAAACGGCAAAATTACAGTAGTTAAAACACGTCAGTGAATAGACACGGTATATCGGAGAGAAAAAATGACGCGGCTGGTACTTTAGTCTATTACATTTGTAGTTTATTACATACAAATAGCAACATTGACAAATTACTTTTTTGCTTTATTCGTAAATTAATGGGTCAAATATTGTCAAGCATAATGATCATTTTTTAACCTTAATTTAATTGGTCTGCACACACTTTGTTAATTAAACAAAAATGCTGTTTGCAAGTCAGACTACAAAAGACCAATTCATCTAGTCCTAGTTAAAGTAGACGCCTGAACGTCGGTTAAAAGCGAGACTTAGTAAAACCGATTTAATAAGAACAATAAAATCGACAATACAATATTAAAATATATGTCCGACTGATTAGCTTGGTTGTTTATGCGTCGCCTTTCAGCCAAAAGGTTAAATGTCCGAAACTAGTCGCTACCTAATCGGCTGTGTCCTTAGACAAGACACTTAACAAACATTGCCTAAACCCAGCGGAATAATGGCTTCTAATAAATTGAAGGAAGGTGTGAATCATACACAACACACTGCAATAGCTCGACGGTAGGCGCGAGGTAATCAGCCCTTAGTTTTCCCATTCACAGCGATAAACATGGATATCCTTTAATGGAGCGCTGACTAAAGTAGTTTTTTTGGTGAATCAATCACCCCATGGTGACGTAACGTATAATGAAATTGGATTACTTTCCGAACACGTCACAATGTGTTTTGTTTCCGTTTTATTTGGGTTTGCAAAATCGTACAATTCTATTAAACGTTGCAAATTAAACTAATCGCATTAAAACCGACTACCAAATGTGTTTTACACAGGTTTGACCCGAAGAGAAACATTCCAGCTTATATTTACAACGTTGCTATCCTGTTATCACACTGCAACAGTACTGTTAACTTCTTTCTTTACTCGTGGCGGCTCAAAGCGTTTAGGCTGCATTTGCACAGAAGAGTAATCGACAAAATATTTCATCGTCAATGAACTACTCAGTTTTAAAAGTTTTAAAGATAAATCGAAAGCTGTTAGTTCAATCGCTATGTTTTTCGTATTCAAGAAACCCCGATTTCTTCCAACTGCCAAAGCGACAGTTATGCTTTATCAATGGACTAAAACCTGATCTTCCGAACAACAGAAAACATGTTTTCTTGTTATCAAAGTCGCTATCTAATGTCCCATCACTTCAATACTTTCTACCTGAACCTTAAGTATACTATACATGTGGGTTGCCGCATGGGTTTCCCGACCGGTACATATACATACAGCATGCTAAATCAGCAAAATGCTAAAAAGATTCTAATTAATGTAACGTTTTTTTATAGCAAGATATGTATTCATCGCAGTTGATGAATATTCTTTGCAAACGAGTTGTTTACAATAAGCGTGCACAACTGCGAAGTAGAAATGTGGATTTCTCTTGGCTCGTCGGATTTTGTAGCTGCATTATTGAACACTTTTTATAAACACGTTTTGTGTAGTCGTTGGGCAAGTTTATTAGAAAAATATTTTCGCGAATTCTTACTTCAGAATATGAATTCTATACACTGCGTCGATTTATTACTATACAGTGTATAAATTTATATCGAAAATCTATGTTACTGCAAGTGCAAAACATACTGATTCTAATTAATTTCCGTGTTTTCAAATTTTATATTCCAATCAAAATTGTTTTTCATTATTAAACGGACAGTGTTTTTTTTTATAAATACAAATGCTATTTTAATTGTTTACTGTCAACGAAATAGTTTCAGAAGTATGATTACAGTATGATATTAGTTTGTTTCACCGGGCATAGAATCAACAATCGTCAAGTCAATTGTCTCCTCAAGTTACCGACGCCTGTGGTATGTCACGCACACAGAGTAATTTAATAGGTAGATTCACGTCAGAGGCTTTAAACTACTTCACCGGCTCAATATTGTGGAGAAAGCGTGCTGAAGCAGATATCAGTCGAAAACAAAACACGACTTGCCGGGTAAGCTTATTTTGTACGGTCGTGTGGAATGATTAACGCGACCGATACATATACCAACTAAATAAAAAAACTATCTTGGGGATGATCCCATCATGGATTCGAATCTCAGGCCGGATAACAAAAAGTAAGCCTAATTTTGACGGAAACTTAAGTAATCTAAATCTCCTTGTGTTGTCTCACCGAGTAGAAGGTAATTTGGTTTACAGCAGACGTACTGAAAAGGCTTTTCCAAGCAGTCACTGTTTTCTAAGTTGTCTCACTGAGATTGTTAATCACCAGTTGCGCTAGACCCGTTTCCTTAACCCGGGATTCGGCGACCTTTTTTACTTAAAGAGCCATTTTACCCGATATTTCACAATATACAAATCACTAGGAGCCGCAAAACTAATAATATTTTCGCAATAAAAGGAAAGCAACACTGTGTGAGATAAAGATGCGAGTTTTCGTATTTTTACTTATGCATGGGTATTAAACTTACCTACCCCTGTCTTAACCAGCATGCAACGTCATATATGGAGTTTCCAACAAATCCCCGTGTTAAATCACCCCGCACGCCTGACATCTCAAAGTTCTTGTTGGATTTAATGGATGAGCACAGGTACTCAGTTTAAAGCTTGGTTTGTTTCTAGCCTTCTATTTCCACCGCGGTTAAAACCTTCAGCGTAGATATTCCCACCCGTTAGGATAAAATGAGTCACCCAGACTTGGAAGTATTTACGAACACTCACTAGTATTTTTTGCAACGTTTTGGAATCATGAACGTCGACTATTCATAGTTTTCAGACCAGCAATTTGGGCTGCCAATGCTCAGACTCAGACCCCAAGGAAATAACACCGACTCGAACATTTTTTTCACTGACCCAAGTATCGAATCCAAGATAGGCTCGCCACTAAGACCACTTTTTGTCGCGATATGTATCAGTCGGTTGGGTTTTGTTCTGGTCTGGCTGTTAGCGGACATTGCCTAAACCCAGCGGATTAATAGGTACTACACAATTGAATGAACGTGTGAATCATACACAACACACTGCAATAGCGCCGGTAACCCAACGGTGGGGCGCGAGGTGATGTGACGAGTATCCGTGAGATCTATGTTGTATTTTGTAAAAGTTGCAAACGTCAACACAAATTATTATTAGACTATTTATTTTATAAAATGTTTCAAAAACTCAAATCTCTTAAATCGAAATCACACACACACACACACGCACGCACGCACACAGGAAAATGCTAAGTTAAAGTGCCATAACACGTGAAGAACAGTGGTAATGAAGTAAAAAAATATAGTTTTCCTATACACAGTCTTAATAGTACGTTTAAGGTCGGACGTTTTAAATTGAATATAAAATACACAAAAATAGATTCTAATCAAAATATATTTTGAAACAGTGATTACAGTAAAATAACTCGCACTAAATAAAAACCCACAAATAAAACACGGAATGGGAAATCAAACCATAAGCAAAATAGCCACTCCGCCCAATGTCCATTTTGCAGGTTTTTCCTTGGTCTTGAGATTGAAGGTCCACACGAAGGTGGGTCCTCTCATCTTTGTCTTGTACACCGGGCACGGGTAGATGTTTCTCGTCTCTTGCTTGTCCACCGGTATCGCCTGGAATGCGTGGATATAAATGATTCGTTTTTGTTTTTTTTTGCTTAAGATGGGATAGTTATGTTTATCCCCGTGAATGGGAAAACGCAAGGGGCGTAAAACATGAATAATCGTCAGATCACACCATTTCTTAATTCAGTACAATCCATTAATCCATTGGGTTCAGGCAATGTCCGTTAAGTGCCTTGCCCAAGGATACAACCGAATAGCTAGAGACCAGTTTCGAAAACTACAACCCTTCGGCCGAAAGACGATGCACTAATCCACCAGAATAATCGATCGGACCACAAATTAGCTTGCTCGGTTTAAGAGTCGTGGGTCAACCATGTGGTTTTGGCATTGAAACTCTCCGATAGCTAGTTGGTTGTGACCTTAAACAAAAAATTAACAGACACGGGCAATTGTCAGATTACCTCAAGCCAACCATACTCCTTTAATTTGGTAGAACCCATTAATCACCTGGGTTAACGCGATGTATGTTAAGTGCCTTGCCTAAGGACTTAACCGACTAGCTAAGGACTAGTTTCGAACCTACAACTTTTGTAATGAAAGACGACGCACTAACCACCAAGCTACTCAGTCGGACTTGTTTACAAATCAGACTACATTAAATACCAACCTTTATGAATATAACAGGCAAGGTTGGGGTGAGGTCCTTCAGAATTCCTTCAGATATCAATGATGTCTGCACATCCCAACGAGCACCTGCAAGTCACATATTGATAGTACTTTCATGATATGGAATGCTTCTATGCACAAAAGATATAGAAGGGGATATTCATGTTTATCCCCGTGAATGGGAAAATGTAAGAGGCGCTATCACACGGGCAATCGTCAGATCACCTCGCACCCACCATCGAGTTACTGAAGCTATCGCACTGTGTTGTATATGATAAGGACGTTCCTTTAATCTGGTAGAACCCATCATGTCACTGAATGTCGGTTAAGTGCCTTGACCAAAGACACAACTTAATATGTGCTGTTCTAAGCTTTTTGTAAACAAATTGGAAATCGCGCCCCACTACACAATGCACTGCACTAAAGCTGGTACACCTACATCCAATAATCGGATGTTTTGGTTTTATAAAATAAATGTCAAAATCAGCAACCATAGAGGTCAGTGGTCGGTTCCAACCCTAATGTAAAATGACACTTTATGGAAAAGAAAAGATTTGTAAGCAAACTGGTGTTTTCCATGTTAATACCTCATAACAGTGAATTAATGAGAAAATACTATAGCGAAACGTGTAGTTTTTTGTTACTCTGATGTTAAAGTGAGAAAAGGTTTTGCCTTTTCAGGAAAGAAAGGAAATTATGACAGACCCAACCTAATGAAAGCAGAAGTAAAGAAACTATTAATTTACCTTCCATGAAGAGACTGTGTATGTAAGCACCCTCTCTGGGTGAGCTGCTGAAATCCTCTTTGTTCTTCTTTGTTACATCACACTGAAGGCACATCTTGTCGAGCGGCCACTCATTCTTGCGAGCCATCGCCTGTTATTTGGATGAATAGGTTTTGTAAAATTATGCGCCTGTGAGAAAATTTTTCAGAAATAAATAAAAATTTTTCTGTTTAATCAATTATTCAGTGTTCAGGAAAACAGCATGTTTGGTGGCCATTTAAAGATAAACACAAGCATCAGCAAGGGTTGAACCAAACCAAAGTAATAATCACATCATGTATAACACAACAATAATTATCCAGCTGTGAGCAGATGGTATTTTAATTACTGCCAAAGCTATAAAAACGGTTGTTATCCACACTGGTAGATTAACACAAGCACCCACCTGCATAATGGCTGTAAGGAAACTCTGTGGATTGAAGAAGCCTCCCAACCACACAGCGGCTGGAAGCTGGAAGTCTGAAGTCCAATTCTCCAACTCCTTGATACGTAGAAGAAGATCCACATACCTGGACGTGGGGTGGGAACCATTATTAATGGGTTCTACTACATTGAAAAAAACATTCCAATCATACGCAACACAGCCTTGGTAACTTGACGTTGGGCGTGAGGTAATCTGACAATTGACATGTGTGTTAACCCACTTGGTTTTCTTATTCATGGGAATAAACCTGAATATCCTATCATATTATACCAATTTAATTTTTAACTATGCTTGAATTAGGCTTTAAATCAGTAAATATATATTACTAAACGTTATATCATACAAATAAGGAATACAAGCAAAACAAACCAAGTAGTCAATCCAGACATGGATGGATAAGCTTTAGCTTGCCAAGAATCAGGAACCGAGTCCAAGAACATCGCATTACCGAGCGCCTCCATAGAAGCAGTGATTGTGAGTTCACCTTTCAGCCCAAGATCCAACGTCTTCAGTGATGACCTGAGAAAAAATAAAGGATTGAAAACTAATTAAAAATAATTGTTTAGCACAGTAGGTTAGAGCGTTGATTTTCAGTTAAAAGGTTTAAAACTGGACACTACCTAGTCGGTTGTGTTTCTGAGCAAGACACTTACGGACATTGTCTGAATTTAAATAATGAGTTCTACTATAGTTAAGGAATGTGTGTACCATATACAACAAAGTGCAATAGCTCTGGTAACCCGATGGTGGGCGCTAGGTGATCTGACGTTTGTATGTGTGTTAACCCCCTTGGTTTTTTCCACCCACTGGGATAAACATAATTATCTCACCTGATCTCATTAGTGAGTCCGTTCATCCTCTCACACTCCTGGAACGCAACCACAACATAAGGAGTCCGATCCGCTGGCTCCACCTTCGACATCATCTCCAGCATGTTGAATTGTTCCGGAAGCTTCTCCAGGATTTCATCCAACACGGATTTGATCTGGATGGGTGGGTTGGGTTATTGGGGTTTTTGGAACTGTTTAATGGTAATTTTAGCGTTGGGGTTTAAGGGATTGTGTCATTGGGGTTATTAGTACTCTTTAGGGTCTTTAAATTGAAACAAAACTGTGGCGCAAATTTAAATTGGAATAACAATGTGGTGAATGAGTAAATGGATTGTAACTTAATTTGCAGTTTAAAAAACAGTCAGATAAATTTCTGGATTAACCATTTCGCCGTTTACAATTACGATAATAAAAAATAGTTCCGGCAACCCAAATGTGGACAGGAAGTGTATTTAAAATGTATTATAAATGTTTAAGAATTATAACAAACGCTGCATCTTAAAATCTTTAATACAAACAAATTTAGTAACAAACCATGTCCGTAACAATTCAACTTACCTTCTCATTCCTGGTTGGAAATAATAACATATAGTCTTAAATTTGGGCACAAAGTGTGATAAAAAGGATAATAACGAACTCGGTATTTTAAAGCCGTTAACATAAACACAACTAATACCCTATATATAACGACCAAATTTACCTTTTCATCTCTGGTGGGGCCTGCCCCGGCGCCTGAGCTTGTATCACGTGGCATCAGTTCAAGGATCGTTCGGAACAAATTGTCGGAGGTTGTTGTGAGGAAGTCAATCTCGGCGTTCGGGTGCAGCCCGTACAAGTAGGGGCTCTCCGGGGGCAAAACATCATCAATGTATTGGTGGTAGCCTGGGGTGATATGTTTCAAAATGATAGGTTAGAATAGGATGTTAATGTTTATCCACATAAATGGGAAAAGTAAGGGGGTTAACATACAGGCAATTGTCATTTTTTAGCACAAATGATAGACAATTCAGGCAATGTTATATGTGCACAAAATACTAGAATGCACTGGACGTGATACCATTAGTATAGCTGCCTTTAATACCCAATCAAACTATAGGGTGTGAAAGCCAATACCATGGATGGAATGCAATACCATGGATGGTAGTCTTAGTTGTTTATTTTCCTCACCATTATAATCCAAGCTTGGCGGTAGAGGGAAGCCAGGAGCAAGGTAGATAACGTTATCAAACATATCCTGGTTCATGTATTCCTTTAGGTAGGTCCTGCACAAGTGTCGGTCCCAGTCATCTGTGATATGACCGCCGTACATAATCTCACCAAACAAGTAACGCAAGTCGTCCCATGGAACCTGTAGAAAGAACAATAGTTTTTAATCTTACATTTCACTACACTCGTATTTAAATTAAAGTAGTTGTGTCTTATTCTGTGTAATAGGATAGTAATTCAGGTTTATCCCTGTGACTGGGAAAATCAAGGGGGTGAATACACAGGCAATCGCCAGATTACCTCACGCCCACCGTCGGGTTACCGGAGCTATTACAGTGTGTTGTGTATGATTTCATGTTCCTTCCATCTAGTAGAACTCATTAATCCGCTGGGTTCAGGCAATGTCTGTTAAGTGCTTTTTCCAAGGCCACAACCGATTAGGGACCAGTTTTGATACTGCAAACCTTCGACTAAAAGGTGACAGCCTAACCAACCAAGCTAATCCATCAGATCTCATACTTTATACACATGTATTAACATATGCTTTAACAAAACATGTAATGTAAGGTTATTAATAAATGTTTAGCGAGTGCATTTAACACTTGTTTTGATAGACACAAACGTTAAAGTTAAAAAATCAAGTGATCCCAAATTTTTGTAAACCTATTTTCAATTTAAAAATTATTGTTCCATTTCTAAAGTATGATCTAGATCAGGGGTGGGCACACTTTTTGAATCATAGGCCTTAAAATGCTGTTTCAGTAGCCAAGCGATCAAGCCGCCACACATATATAGTTTGTCATCATTAAAAAAAATATTAAACTAAGAAATACAGTATATTAGTGACTAAAACCAGAAATCCATGTTGCGTCAAGTGACGCACAAATATAGCTGTGGCGTTACATCTTAACATGAGCTGTGACATCACAATGTCGCTGTGATATCGCTATTTAGTCTTGCAACATGTTGATAACATCCGGCCAGAATAAAAGACCCAGAGGCTGGTTTCTGACCACAAGCCGTAGTTTACCCATGTCTGATCTGGATGGTTTACCTTCTGGTTGGCTTCCAGGTAGTTGTAGAGAACATTGACCGAGATAGTAAGGTCCCCGGTGTTGTACGGGTAAACTCTGTTCCACCCTTGCGGACCAAACTTACGTCGCTCGCTCACCACAGCGTGGAAATAACAAAGTGAGAATAAAATGCTCTTGAATTCCACTTCTCGTGCGCACATTTCAAGGGTTTCCTTGGAGAAATTGTATATTTAGTTAGTGAAACTATGAAAATATAAACATGTTGGGTTAAATATTTAAAGTAAGTCAAACTGCCAGTGGTTTAAGGACAAAGGTTTAAGGACAATTAAACTATAAGTCCAACTGATTAGTCTGTTGGGTTTGCAGATTAGTGGGTTCTACCAAATAAAAGGATTGTGTAAATCATACACAACACAATGTTATAGCTTGGGTAATATGACGATTGCGCGTGTGTTAACACCCTTGGTTTTACCATTTACGGGGAAACATAAATATACTATTATCCTATCCTAAGTTAAGTTATATCAGAGTATTTTTAAAAAATTTAAAGCAGAAAAAGGTGTTAATTTACTTGATTAAAGTTGTCGAAGGCTTTGTGCAAGTTTGAATGCATCCCCGTGGGTGGTTCATTGGTGATCTTGATTGCATTCTCCAAGATTCCCTGCGGTATGATGTGGCTGCCAGCAGTAGCAGCTGGCTCGGCACTCATGAAAACGCGGAAGTCTGTGTGGCTTCCGACGCTGTGCTTCTCCAGTCTGTTCTGCAACGCCATCAGCCATTTCGCTACAAGATGGATGTTCTGGAAGGGAATATCATTACGACGTGATAAACATTGTTGTTGGTTAACAACTTTTAACCTAAGGGTTGTAGGTTTGAAACTGGTTGTTGTGTTGCAGGTTTGGAACTGGTTGTTGTGGTTGAAGTTAAGACATTTAACAGACAATGCGTGAACCCAGTTGAATAACAGGTTTTACCAAATTAAAGGAAGGTGTGAATTAAACACGACACACTGCAATAGCTGTTTGTGTGTAAATTCCCCTTGGTTTTGCCAATTATAAGGATAAACATGAACACAGATAAACATGAACACACTAGCCAGCCATTTTTTGTTTTTCTTTTTCCTACTTTATCATTAAACCCAGGTTCCTTTTCTACATATGTTTTAAAATATTATCAAAAAAGTTCGGCCGTACGACGTCAAACATCAAAACATACCTGCAACACCACCCAGTGGCCATGTTCGGCAGCAGTATCGAGAGCAGATTCGGCGACGACCTCCTGACCCTGACCCAGCGACACATTGTGGAACTTCTTGTTGTCGAAGGTGAATCCCAACTTCTTACCCAGTTTCTCCACGTCCTGCAGTGGATCCACACCTGGATGTCAACACTTCATTACAGTCTGTGCAGATTATGCAACAAAATGCAAATATATTAGTCTTGTGTATATGCTCAATGGTGGAAAAATAAAAATTATTATAACTACACACCCATATAGACCACCCCTGGAGTATTAAAAATACATAATATATTAAAAAAGAACATTTTTGGGGTAAAAAAATCTGGAGGAAGTCAGCTTTCTCCAGGATACTAGCAGACTTCACCATTACATGCCCGATCCATGACAGCCTTAGGGCAATGGATTAACGGGCATTTTATGGTCTACATTCCTGAGTCCTGGACTACTATTGTATTGTAATACATTAATCAATCACCAGGAGAAAGGATGAAGAAAGTTGGAGTGGCCGGGCCAGTTTCCTCGTAAGATTTTTCAAAGGGGATTCCCCGGGTATCCACGTAATCCGCACCCAGTCTCTCTTCCACAAAGTCTCTGCAGAAAGTTGTGCCAGGAATTTATAAATTTGAACTAAGGCTTATGACGGGAAATATAAGATAGGATAGGATAGTCATGTTTATCTTCAAGAATGGAGAAATGCAAGGGGCGTTAACACACAGCAATCATCAGATTATCTAGCACCCGCTGTCGGGTTTCCGGAGATATTGGAGTGTGTTGTTTATGATTCAAACATTCTTTTATTTTAGTAGAATTAATTAATCCGCTGGGTCCAGGCGATGTCTGCTAAGTGCCTTTCCCAAGGACACAACTGAATAGCTAGCGACCCGCTTCGAATCTGCAACCCTTCGGCTAAAAGGCGACGAACTAACCTACCATGCCATTGGTTCAGACATCAAGATGTGCTCACCTCACAGCATACGTCATCCGATCCGCTCTCAATGCTCGCATGATGCATAGCTTCTGAAGAGCGTTCTTGTTCTTCCACTCCTGAGGAAGTTTCTCCTTCTCCGGAGCCTCACTTTCCACCAGTTTCTTCCACCTCTTCGCTGATCCCTCGATGTCCCGATCCAAGTTGCGGAATTCTTCCATTTCAGAAAGAAGCTGTGGGGAAACACTGGCTTAATTTTTTCACGGTAAACACTGCTTTAATTATGTTAGGGAAACATTTTAAAAAGACTATTGGTTTAAATTTTTACATTATTAAAAGAAATTAAATTAAAATTTTTACATTATTAAACATTATTAAAATAACTTTACATTATTAAAAGAAAAGCAACATTGGTTTAAATTTTAAAGAAAAAATTTTACAATAATCTCATTTTTTGATAATATTAAAACAAAAATTATTATATTTTATGGATAAGAAAGTCAGTATAACGAAGTTTATGAAAGCCTGTGAATAAGAAATGTTACCTTGACTGCCCCCCAAGAATGGTTGCTGAGGAAATCCACTGGACTTGTCACGTTCATTTGGGAGGGGAATCTGAGCAGGAAATCCAGCTCAACTGGGTTGATCAGTTTCTGGATCAGAAGGATCTAGAAAGGGGAAAAAACGTTTTATGGGTGGTATGTCCTCAGGGCTCTATATCATTATAATTTATTTTTGTTTCCATAGTATTGTTTTTCGCCTAGGTTTGGCAGCCTCATATTTATTTATTTAAATCCTTTTTTCAATTTTGTAATTCACTGATTGTTTGTTTGCCGTCTTTTACCGTTCCTGTATCGTAATTCGCCTAATTTTCCAATTTAATACTGGGAAAAAAAAATGAACAAACCAAACTAAATGTCAAACCATTCAGCACCTGGTAATCAGATCACTTGTAATAATGTCATCATCCTATTCATAAGAACAAAACTAAGTAAGCTATCCACCTGGAAAGCCATCTGAGCAGTGAAGATGATCTTGTGCTTCTCAAACAGTCCACGAGTGGTGTAGAGAAAGACCGAGAATGAGATCGACGTGATCAGGTTCTTCACTCTGTTCTTCAAATTCTCGTCGGGTTCCGCCTTTTTCACAGCTTTCTCAAACACAATGCTGAATGACTGTGAACAATACATCGTTATGAGATATAGACCCTGTGTGTTGTGTGATGCATACAATTTGAAAGCACGATCTATTAAAGGACAATCTAACTGAATAGCTTGGTGGGTTAGTGCACCGCATTTTAGCCGAAAGGTTACCAGTTCGAAACTGGTCGCTAGTTAATCGATCGTGTCTTAGACAATGTACTTAACAGACATTGCCTGAATCCAGCGGATTAATGGGTTTTAAAACTAAGTTGATGGAACGTGTGAATCATATACAACACACTGCAATAGCTCCGATGGTAGGCTGTAATCTGGCAAAGTGATGCGCTGACGATTACCCATGTGTTAACCACATTGGTTTTTCCATTCACATCGATAATTCAAGGTAAACAGTCCACTTCTTACCTTGAGTGAGAACTGATACATGGGGTGGATCTTATTGAGGTCGTTCAGTATGAAGTAGAGCAATGATGCACGGGCTGCAGCTGGTCTGTAGTGTTCCCTGGCTTCGTTGATCTGCAGTTCTGTGGTCTGGGCTTCCTTTACTTTGTGCTCCACCTCTCCAGCTGCACATATTAGGTGTTTAAACAAAACTAAGCATTATGGCACCATTGGAATGTTTTAAATAAAAATCCACAAAAATGTCCGGACCTCTTTTATGCTGACATCTGAATTTAACCAAAACT
The DNA here is from genome assembly GCA_000149265.1 of Ciona savignyi. Lineage (NCBI taxonomy): Eukaryota > Metazoa > Chordata > Ascidiacea > Phlebobranchia > Cionidae > Ciona > Ciona savignyi. The sequence continues at coordinate 2,744,894 of CH003313.1, read as the reverse complement.
ACAGTATTTACAGTAATAATACAGTAATGTACAGCAAAGGATGCAGCAAAAGTTAGCTGCACCGTTTGTGTTCAGTTAGAAGATAATATGAAATAACTAATAAAATAATAATAAAATGAAAAATCCACATCTAAGATAAAATCCACAAAAATTTCCGGACCTGTTTTCTTGGTGTTTTCCAGGTTCTCCACAAGAGCTGTATCACTGAGGAAGTTTCCAGAAGCGGCAGAAAGACGAGCCAACAAATCATCCTCCAATCTCTTCAACGTAATCTTGAAGTCGTTCTGCTGCTTGGTGAGGTCAAGCTGCGGAAGATTGTTAGTTTGGGTGACTGGAGTTCAACCACATCGAATATAAATATGCATTAAATTGTTCACATTAATCAGCCCCTATTTATAAGATACAGATAGAGGACAAAAGAAATATTCTTACAACAAGGTCATGGAAATATGTTGCGATTACTGATGTTATTATTGTCTGATCGATGAGCTTGGTGGGTTAGTGTGTTGTCTTATAACCAAAGGATTGATAGCTCAGTTTTGTTCTACTGAATAAAGGAATGTGAAAATCATAGCACCTTGCAATAGCTTCGATAACCCGATGATAGACGCGAGGTAATCTGATGATTGCCATGTGGTAACTCCCTGGGGTTTCCCATATATGGGGATAAACACGAAAGGGCTACCCTATCCCACTTTGATTCCAACCATAAATACCTTGAGAGCCTCCAAATCAGGACGTTCCATCCCAACCACGTCGGCCAACAACTGATCCTCCAACCCATCCCTGGTGACGGTGAAGTTGATGAGAGTGCACTGCGCCTGCATCTCAGGTTGGTAGTGAGGGTTGGCGAGCTTGGTGTGCAGTACGAGGCGGAAATCCCGATGATACTCGCACTCTTTGTCCCCTATCTTGATGTATCTGAGTGAAAAGTCGAATAGCATCATAAATTGAGTGCAGATGTTTTAAAAAGATCAATAAATAAAAAATAAAAAATATTAAAACGTTCAAAAATAAGTATAATTAATTTTTTTAAGATTTTTAATTTTCAAGGCAGCTAGCTAGTTAGTGGTGTATTTCAGCAAGATACTAAGCAACTGAAATTTGTGTCTTTCATTTACAGCATTAGACAATGTTAAATTTTTAAAACAAAAAATTATGATACCCATATTTTTTACAAGCTAAGTAAAAAAACGGAAAACAAAAACTTGCCTTCCTTTCTTGATTGTTTCACGGCCAAGAAGAGGACCCAGTACGGGATCAACAGATTCCTCAATATTTTCAATCAAGACTGGATCTCCCACGCCCAGTGCATTTTCTATGGTGTCCAGGTAACTGGGAGATGAAATAAAAATTTGAAATGTGGTTTACCTGGCAGGGTATAATGTCATTTATCGAAAAAATTATTATTATATTTGTCCCGGAAAAATCACTTTTATAAACAATTCTATTTTGTTTCGAGATATAAAAATTATACTTCAAACATATTTATTCATAGTGAGTTGCATTTACCCTCTTTGTCCAATACGAATGACTTTCAGATCTTTTCCATATTTATTCTTAATCCACTTGATTCCTTGCAACTGTGGATCCACCATCAGTGGCCATCTCTGACAGTTGGTCTGTTCAAAAAAATGATTCAAATTTATTCAAAGAAAACTTTTGTCTTGGCCAAACCACTGTGATGCCATTTCTCCATTAGCTTTGCGTGCGCAGTATGTGGTTAAATACACCACAGTGGTAAAATAAACTGACTTCTTGTTATTTAAACAGTGTTTGGATAAGAGGTATCAAATTTTCCTTATTTTGTCGGTTAAAATGGTTGTCTTGGTCAAACCACCGCATCGCTATTTCTTGGTTGTCTTAGTCAAATTTTATAAAATGTATTTATTTAACAAATGTTTAAAGCACAAATATAATCTATTACATAGATTTAGATTTATTAAATATCATATGTATATTTTCTCACCAAAATTGTGGCATTTTCATTGGACATTCTGTCAGATGGAAGTCCTTCATTATTCCACGCAGCAATATCAGCCTCATCGGTTAACAATGATATGTAATCCAGACCGTCTGTGATGGGAATCGGAACCTGCGGATTGGAATCCAAAAATGTTACAACAAATAACTAATCGGGCATTTGGCTTGTGCCACTTGATGATGCTGTTTAGTTTGTCGCCTTTTGAAAAAAGATTAAAGATTTAAAACTTGTCGCTAGCTAGTCAGTATCCTTGGGCAAGACACCTAACGGACATTGCCTAAATCCAGCAAAATAGGTTCTACTAAATTGAAGGAACATTTAAATCATACTCAACACACTGTAATAGCTCCGGTAACCCGGTGGGTGGGAGGTGATCTGACGATTGCTGGTGTGTTAACCCCGTTGGTTTCCAATTCACTGGGATGAACATAACTATCCTATATCCTTTTCTTCCACTGTGCCAATCAGATAGAAATGTCCAGGTAGAGATTGAAACAGATAAACAATTAACCAAAAGTTGATGTATTCAGCTCATGTTATAAAAAATGACATCATCAGGAATAAAAATAAGATAAAAAATAAAAATGACATTTAATAAATAAACACGGTTGGCAGACCACGCACCGGTAGAGACTTGATAAACGGAAGCCACAGTTCGTCCATCAGTCTTAGTCTGTACGATTTGGTGAAGTAGCCGACGTAAGACACGAAAGCTGGAATTGCACAGAATGAGTTAAGTATGATAATAGTGTTGAGTTGCTAAGTATAGAGCATAGAGGTATGATATATTTACAAACATTTTGTTGATGATTTTTACACATATGTAGCAACAGTATATTATATTTATGAGCTCCCTTTATATTTATGGACATTATGATTTTACTGTTTTTTTTCTTTTTTTTGCGTAACGCTGGTGACAGGCATGTCCTATAGCCAGGTGATTGGCATGAACACGTTATCGACTCAGGTTGTTCTAACTTCTAACTGGCATGACGTTAACTAACTTCTAACTGGCATGACGCTAGTTTGCCGTAACTTTTTCAACAAAAAATGTCCTCATTTTTGAGTTATCGCTGATAGTTTGGCTCCAATTTTAATTTTTTATAAAAACTTGAGGAGAATTCCCGATATCAGGGAAAATATAAAAAAGGCCAATTTTTCAGTATTCTCTTTTATTTTGGAAATGAAGAATGCCAGGTAAATAAACTAACCAAAAATAAATTTTTCTAAGTTATATTTTCTAATTGAAAAACTAAGAATAATTAATTTTCCATTTTAAAACAACAAATTTACCGGTAACAAGCAGAACATTCCCTGTAAGTTTTGACTCCTGTTCTCGGAAGTTCTGGACTGATTGAGCCCAACGGACATTTTCACTGGTCAGCCCACCTACCAATCTGTGGTGATGATTATATTATTGATTCTGGATTTATTCGGTCATTTGAATTAGGATATTCATGTTTATTCTCTTGGATAGGAAACACACAGGCAATCGTGAGATCATTGTCGGGTTACCGGAGCTATTGTAGTGTGTTGTGTATGATTCAGACGTTTCTTCCGTTAGCTAGAATTCCATGGTGTTCAGGCAATGTCTGCTAAGTGTCTTGCCCAAGGAAACAACTTACTAGCTAGCGACCAGTTTCGAACCTGCAACCTTTCGGCAAAAAGACATCGCACAAACCCACCAGACTAATCAGTCTGACTTGTTATTTGCCAAGCTTAGAGACACAAACAACCAGGCATCCCATCTTACCTATTGGCGAGGGATATGGTGAGTTGTGTTGCTTCCGCCTGCTGTTGGCACTTCAGTTTCGCAGCCGTAGCTTCTTCAAACTGAGCTGTAAGTTCCGCCAAGTTCGAATTCAGCACCTAAAAATAGGTGTTGATGCGAGAGTTTTTGTTGTTTTTATTTATCATTTTATATTTTTGTGACTATATTATTTTATCTAATTTGGCTTTTTATCCTTTGTTCTCTTTATCTTTGTACATGTGTAAGGCGTGGTTTTAGTTCATTACTTTAGTATTATTTGTGACCCTTTCGAATTGGTTGTATATAGAGGTTGTTGTGAGCACCAACCTAAAGCTGTAATAATAAATATTAGAAATTGCAATGTAGTGAACTGATTGTTACTACAATTCCCCTAAACTCAGGTATTCAATTTATATTCTCTGTGTTTATTATTCCTTGTTTCGTATGATTTATATTGTGTTCATTCGTTTAAGTTACCGCATTTATTACACTTCATGGGACAAGTATGCGAAACTGCATAGGGAAAATCTGCAGACTGACAACAGTGGGAATAAAATTACAAAAACTGTAAAACTGTACACAATTCATATTCACATACCGCAATTTTGTTCTTGATGACCGCGAGCTTGTCTTGAGCAGCTTGCAAGTCGGCGTTTGCTTTGGCGAGTGCAATCCTCTTGGGCTCAACATCGCAGAAAATGACATAGAAATTGACGATGTTAATCGTCCATGCACATAACCCTGCGGCTGC